>VYZR01065315.1:18690-33265 GCA_013400675.1 Oxylabes madagascariensis
ATTCTGGCAAAATGCAGTGAGACAAACTGTGATGCTGCCTGAAGGAGTATCAGCCATGTTTTTTTCTGTGGTCAGTGACAAATGGAGCAGAAATTACAGTTCTCAGGTAAAGTGTATGCATCTTCCTTGACACAGCTGATCCAGGCTAAAGGGTGCCTTGATATTGCTGTGAGACCAGGAAGTCTTTCTCTTTATTGCCTGTATTCTTTTCAGAGCCTTGTAGTAACCAAATATACAGGCAAGAGATCCATCCAGTGGCATATAATAGAGAGAAAGAGAAATATGGGGCAGAAAAAGACAGTTTTCTGGAGAAAAACTGGAGACTGAGGGACATAAACTGAGCTTGATTTTGTTATTTGTGTTGAGTTCAGCAATATAAACCACAAGCCTGTAACTTTTAAATATAGTATTCTCTACTGTAATATAAAACGGTCTTTATGAACTTTCTCACCATGAGAGTTCATACTTATGTTCTTACTTATGAACAGTTGGTGTTTCAAAGCATTTTGAATTTTAAAGTCTTCAGCCCAAACAAGCGCATGTCCACATGTAGTACCTAATCTATTTAACCATGCATATATGCAACATTTTAAAGAATTGTATATGGAGGGAAACTAACGAAAATAATAAAAACAGACGGTCCTGAAAACTGAACATAATAGATTCAAAATTGATGCATTTCCCATTTTCATAAATTTCCAACCAGCATTTTTCAAAGTAAAACAGAAACATCTTGACACTGCCATACACATGCTGATTTCATTTGGAATTTTCAAAGGTCAGTGTAGAACAACTATGTACCTTGGAAATCCACTTAGGGGCATAGATACCATTCCTAGATAGTAAACAAATGAAGATGGACTTCTATGCCTCTAGCTGAACATTTCACAAACTTATAAAGAAGTCCACACCAAAATATATCTGATACTAAATATTGTGGTATTCTGGGATACTATATATTTTTTCATTTCTTAGATACATTTATTTAATTCTTGTTATCAATAAAAGGTGTCTTTAGTCAGATATGTCATTTCACAACTACTTAGATCTTCTGGATTAGGCATTGTTGTCCATAGTGTGTACTGTTACTTCCACTTATTTTTCTGGACAACTTTTATTGCACAAGGAATATTATTGTTCTGTGAAGTGTACACAACACAGGAGTACAAGAAACAAGAAACAATGTCAGCAAGCCCAGTAACAGTAAGGTTTTTCTAAAAGAAGTAACTTAATTCAGGGACAGAGATGGCTCCACAACCTCACAGACAGGGTGCACATACCAGCTCATCTTTCTGATTCTGTAGTTTCTGAAATTTTCATCAAATGTAGCTGTGTTGAAGATTGGTATCTCAATCCCTATCTTATCTGTGTAGCCACATTCTTCATAGATGGCAGTGAGGCAGGAAAGTAATTGTAATTTAGCATTTGGAAAGTTGGCACACACTTTTATGTCAGCTTCCCTTTTTAGCTAAATGCTGTTTCAAAACTCTTCCAAGTTAGACATGGATAAAAGTAACTCAAAGATTGGAGGAACTTTTCAGACAGGAGTCAACAAAACAAAAAATCCTGCTCTATCTCTGCCCAGGTCCAGCAATATTTGAATATTTCAGGCATTTTCACAACAGTTGGAGTTGTAGAAAATCTGTACTGAACACAGGCCATAATCTTTCTAATGGCATGTTAAATTTGTTGAGCACTCTGGCAGTGAGCCAGTTGTCTGACAATGTTAGAAAGAGGTTAGGTCAGAATGACCTAGACACATGCAGAGAAACCATTACCTTCCCAAGGCACTCTGCTTGGGACAATCATTCTGAAACCTACAACAAGGAATGCCATAGCAGTGAACTTAGGAAGGAACACCTGGGCTAATGAGTGCTACAAATGAGACAAAAGTCCTCTGCTCTGAGGGTTTCTGATATATTTACTTTTTTCTCTTGTTTTTGTGGCACTAAATATTTGAGAGAAGTCCCAGGAAATCCAGAACAAAACAGTAAATGTGTCATGGTAAGCAAAAATGTTTTTCTCCTCCTCCTGATTCCAAGGCTGTGAGCTAAATCAGGATGTTTGTTTTCCTTTGCCATCCACTTCTAACATATAAATAAAGCAACCACTCCACTGTTGCAATGTGTCTGAGGTAGCTGTAATCACACTGCTGACTGACAGTAATTGGTATTTGCTTCAGCCAGCTTTAGAGTCATGCTAATTAAAACTGATTTTCCTACTCACATATTGAAAGAAACCAGTATCTGGAAGCAAGATCATCTGGGGAAAATTTTAATAAATCCTCAGGCACCAATGTCTGCCTCCCTCAGAGCTGGCAGCAGTGGCCTCCCTGTTCCAAAAGAACATTTTGTCATAGGGTCATGGTTTCACCTCAGCCAGCCACCAAGCTCCAGGCAGCCACTCACTCACTCTCCCAGGGGATCAGGGAGAGAATAAGAAGGGGAAAGGCTAGAAAACTCACAGGGTTGAAATAAAGACAGTTTAATTGGAAAAGCAAAAGCCATGCACACAAGCAAAGCAAAACAAGGAATTAATTCACTTCTTTCTGTGGGCAGGCAGGTGTTCAGCCATTTCCAGGAGAGCAGGGCCCCCTCATGGTAACTGTGACTTGGGGAGGCAAAGGCCATCACTCCAGATGTTCCCCCCGCTTCCTTCTTCTTCCCCCACTTTATATACTGAACATGATGCCATACAACATGGAACATCCTTTGGTCAGTTGGGGTCAGCTGTACTGGGCTGTGTCCTCTGCTTCTTGTGCACCTGCAACTCCCTCACCAGCGTGGCCGATGAAAAGCAGAAGCGGCCTTGGCTCTGTGCAAGCCCTGCTCAGTTATAACAAAAACATTTCTATATTATCAACTTTGTTTTCGGCACAAATCCAAAGCACACCTCCATTCCAGCCACTGTGCAGAAAATTACCTCAACACGAAAGCAGCACACATCTTCTCTAGGCTCTTCTCAATGTGCATCAACAGCTCTACCACTAGGACCAGGAAAGCTTATCATGCTGTGTAGCAAACCAGCACATATTGATGGCCAAGATGTGTGAAAGCCAAAGATGTTTACTATTTTTTCTGAAGTTCCCTTTCTTCAGCCCTTCACTGGAGAACTTTTTTGAGCATTCATACCATCCCCAGAGACCTGTAGAACAGGGAATAGAAAACAGAGAGAGGAGGAAGAACTAGGGAATATAGTGCGCAGTTCCTCAGGTGTGGGCTTTACTCAGAATGCTGGGATCAGTACCAAATGCCCAACAAACTCCTTAATTATGGCATGGTTTAACACTGCCTTGAGGTACCTTCAGCAATCTGTGGCAATCCTTGTTAAGCTGGCTCGTTATGGACTCAGCAGGAAGCGCTCGCCTTGGAGCCCCAGCACATTGCCAGCTGTGATGGTTCAGCTGGGTGCAGGCCAGCCAGTCACTCACTGGCTACTGATGTTGAATAAGAGGAGACCAGAGTCAGAGGCTGCAGAGCAATAGGATGTCCCTGTTCTCTAACCTCTATAAAGGCTTCAAGGTGGTTTGAAATCAAGCAAAATAGTTTTCAGAGGACGCCTTGCAGTTTCATAAGATATTACATGCTTTCCCTTACAAAAAAGTGAAATAGCTGCCAGGAAAACTGAAATAAAGAACTTGAAAACCAGATTAAATAGATACCAGTGAATTTTCCAGGACTCTTCCATCCTTCAATTTCTAACTTGTTAATACAAATGCTTTGCAAGAAGTTGGTCAGTGCTAACAAGAAAGTTATAGTGATTGCATCTTGTTCAGTTTTAACTAATGCTATGCTATTTCATCAGTGGTTTTTGTAAACCACTGATAAAACTAAAGATGTACTTGCTTCAACATCCTCTGTAAGATGTTGCCAAACTCACATTAAGTATACACAAAGACTTTGTAACTAAAGATACATGTACATCATTTTATGTATGTTATCATTTGACAGCATTGTCATAAAATGCTATTTTTAGTGCCACTGTTGCCTCCTTTAGTAATTTTATCTTTTGTTATTCTGGCAAATGCAGAACTTGTCTGAAAATATACAAAGAACCACAAAAATTGTAGGTTCCAAATGCCAATAAGAGTTACAAGTTGTCATTATTAATCCACATTTACAGCATCAATGTTAGCTTTTCATTACTCTGTAGTAGAGGATGATACAAAGAAAATAAACTTATTATGTTGATGTCAGACATTTTGACAGCTTAGTAGACATCGCATTCCTATTTTTTTTCCTGTCTCATGTGGCACTGCTGTCTTCCATACCATTTAGTAGTTGCATAATTATTCCCTTTCAAGCATGCAAACAATGAGGTCAACTTGAGTCATGTCAAATAGCTGGAGCAAATACCACATATGAAACCATTTAAGATAACAAGTCATGTAATCACATATATTACCCCTTCCCTGGATTTTCTGGATCATGCTAAAGTGTGTTAGAATGCACAAAAGCAATAGGGCTCACCAATTGGCTCTTTTGCCTATGATAGACAACCAATGAGCAGTTTATTGCAAAGTATTTAATACAGATAAGCTAGAATTGAGTGTTGCCTTCCTCTACCTCACAAAGGTTCTCCTTTACTCTGACCTTTTCAAGGCAAAACCTGTGTTTTCCTGTAGAAAAAAAAATATGACAGGGATGAAGGTTTAATTTTATTTTAGTGGTTTTAATAACATTCTGCCATGTTACATTTTAAAGCTGCCTAATTATCAGATGTAACATCTGGGATACAGTATCTATCAGACTGTGTTTTATCCAAACTGGGCACAGATACAAGAAAGTGTTATTTGTATTTATTAACTGGAACACAGAGAGAAAGGTCAACACTTTCCCTATTCATCCTTCCTTAGTAGAGAGGCTGGTAAGAAAAAGGGTAAAAGTAAAACCCTTAACCAACAAAAAATTGCGCCTTCAAAAATATGCAAGACACATGAAAGCAAACAAGAAGTTTCTTACCTGTGCATCTTTTTCTTTTATTGAATCATTCAGTTAAGCTATAGAGCACGTCACAGACCTTTTCTGTCCTCAACTGAAGCCAAAAGAAGTGATTTCTCTCTTGCTAAAGTAGTTGACCAGAAGCACTGAAACACTGTTCATAAACAAGCAGCAATTAAGAGAACGCAGAACCTGGCTAGAATAGTTTCCCTTAATATGTTTTATTCCACTCTGAAGCACTTTTGAAGTAGTTAAATGTCGCTGGGGTCTTCTCGCCCGGAGCTATCACCCTCCGGTGATCTGGCTTCCCTGTTCCCCGCCGACACCGGGGCAGGTACGGCTTGGTCTGCAGGCAGACACCGCCGATCCTGTGGGCTCTTTGCCTTGCCCAGTGGATACACTCCCAAGCAATACCAGCGACAGTGCAAGAAGGCAAAGGGGATCTCTGTGAGGGAATATCTGAACGAGTTTATTAGAGGCCTGGCTTGACCTCCTTAACCCCGTGATATTTGCCTCCCAGAGCAGGGAGCAGAGCATGAACAGTAACTTTTATTTGGGGGAGGGACAAGGGGCAGGAGGTGAGGGAGAGCCAAAGGGAAGGATCCAGGGATTGGTGTGAGGGGTGAGGGGCATCCCTGGGATCCAATTCCCTGGAGAGGGTAGGGGATTCCCCGAGATCCAGCCAATCACTCGACGCCCAGCCGAGAGCTTTCTGGAAGCCAGGCTGGGCCCCGAGATGACAGGCATGTTTCCCTGTTTTCTTCCCCAGGGAAGGGAAGAAAGTAAGGGATACATTACAGGGGAGGAGCGAACTGGGTAGAGACCATTCGGGAAGAAGGGAAGGGGGTACATAGGTTAAACCAACTGGGTAAAACTGAACATGAAATACAGAACATAAAACATAAAACACCACTACAGTTAAACACTTGTTTCTATAATCCACCCAAGTACTTGTGACAGTAGTAACAATTACTGACTTCAATGCCAGTTGTTCTGTCTCCAGAGATTGTGAGTCCTTTTTTTTCTGCACTGCAAGGCCTCACTGAGAAGGGGTGTCTTTCTTTTAACCTTTCAGTCCTAGAGAGTTTCAGGCTGCTGCTAGAGAGTGTGTGGGCACATGGATTGAACAGCCCTGTTGGCATCTGTTAAGGTGTGTATGTTTCTAACCCCATGCACCCTCATTAGCCAGTTTCCCAGTCTTCTGCCACAGCACAGCCACCATTCACATTCTCAGTATAGCACAACAGAGTGGCTTTTCCTGCATGGAGGAGATGCTCAACACAGGGGCTTTATTCACAACAACACAGAAATGCCTGACTGGGTTAGAACAGCAGCCTGCCTGGGCCAATGTGCTGGGCCAGTCTCCTGCAGTGAAAGGAGATACTGCCTAGGGATATTGTGGGAACCTGGCCACTTCCTGTGGTCTGTTCTCATACTCTTCCAGCATCACTGGATCAAGGAGCACACCTCTGCCTATTGCCTGTAGCATTTGCTTTGATACACTTATCTGTGATACCATTCCCCAGCTAGTTTCAGTGGCTGCTTCCCATGCCCCACCCCTCCAAAACCCACACCCCCCCGTTGTAATATTGCAGGATTTGATGAGTGACACTTCACATTCATTCACCTTATCAACCATCTTAATGATTCTCAGGACCCTTCCTGATGATGTCCAACATACTGACTTCTTGCTGCTGCTGGACACTGACTTGGAAGGTCACATTTCTCCCTCAGCATCTCTGATGTGGCCTATCACAATTCCGGTCCCTTTCTTCTTCACTGATTTTTTTTTTTTTCTCTCCAGTCCCATTTATGTTGAATACATGAGAGCTGTCAGGGTTAAAATCCAGCCTAATTTAGCAACTGGTGGCTTCAAAGTGCCATGGTTTTAAACAGAAAGCAAAATGGAATCCTAACTGGAAAACAAAACTAGATCTAGAACAGAATTTGAAATAGTATTTTGAAACCTTCTCCAGATATATTTAAAAGCTACTATTTCAAAATACTAATTTGACTGAAATCTGGAATCACCTAGCAACTACTTGTGAAGTAGAAGGACTGTTTAGTCCCAGAAGGACTGTTTAGACCAGGCCTTTGTCCTAGGACTGAAGGAAGGGTGCCCTGGCTGCTGAGTGGGTTCTCAGTGGGCTTGTTCACTTGGGGGCCTCCTCCAGTGACCTCCAGTCTTTAATAGAAGAGGGCTGACATATGTGTGGTTTGCATGGTTATTAATAATGCCATGCCCTGGAGGTGACAGCAGGCCTGTTTCTCAAGCCTGGGCAGGTGTGTTTACTTGCCTGTGTTTCTGTGCTTCCATGATCTATATGAAGTCCCTGAAGTAATGTCCTGGTTAAAGGGCTATGGTGTGCCCCAACTAGTGAATCACTGTGTATCCAGGAGAGAGCAAAGGTTACCAGCACTGATTCCAAACCATTTCAACTACTTATTTTAAACCCATTATGAACAAAAGGTTGCATCTTCTATATCAGCATCATACAGATTATAATTTTTGAAGAAACTCTACAGTCATAGAGATAAAAAGAAATATATTGATGGACGGTCCATTTTTCAATGCCTCGTTGAGTTACTCAGCAGGATTAAAAATAAAATCTTAAAATCCCTCATATCAGCCAAGAGATCTTTACAATCTTTTAAAAGTAATTTCTATTGTCTCTAGCTTCCTCAGGTAGAATTTGAAGCAGCCTTTCATACCAGATATGATACTTCTTTCTTGCGTAAGTGTTTTTGGATTATATGTTATAATGAAAACATTTTGCAACATGCCATTCATTAAAATAAGAATACTTATATTAAGTGTGTATAAGTTACCTAATTATGTACAGTAAATACAACTTTGATTTCAATCAAGCATAATTTTTTTTCTGCAAATAATCCCTTCTGTTTGTAACAGTTAGATGCACAACTTCAATTCTTTGATCATGGAAGCTGACAGCACATACCTGACTACTACTGAGATGATGTCGTTTATTCTGGCGGTAGAGAAACAGGTCAGTCTGACTCAGAACACTGTCCTGATTCCTGCCTTTGAAAGAGCTCTCTGTGTAGAAATGAAGAGCACCTGCACATCTCTCCGATCATGAGTTCTCCTGAAAAGGCACTCCTGGTCTTTTCTAACTTTGGCCTTCTTTACTCTTCAATAAATAGGTCCTTCCTGTAGCACAGGAGCCAGTGTTATCCTTTTATCTCTTCATGTCACACCTTGAAAACACTATTTTCTCAAACAACGCTACTACTGTTGTCTTGGTAGCCCAGAGTGGCAAAAGTGGTATCAGGATAGTTCCTTTCTCCATCTCCTTGGAATATGTAAAGGTATTGTGCTGTTCCTGCTTTTTCTGAGTAAAGCTCAGGAGGAATGAAAAATCTGAGTCTCTGCCTTGTTCAGCATATTGAGTAACCAGCCCAGGGCAGCTATAAAACACTTTTAAAGCCAGGCCTCCCTCCCCACTGGCAGCAGCTCCATGCCACTGACATCCAGCTCTCATTTTAGAGTGATTTGTTTGTCTTCAGGAGGCAGGAGATGGCAGCAAAGTTGTACAGATGCACCAGGAGAAGGAAAATATCTTCGTGCACACACTCTAACAACATTCCATGGAAAAAATGTATCACTTGTTTCTGTCTGTCTTGCAGTGTGGTTAAGACAATAAATCAGGTTTATTGGCCCTCATGCACTTGTAACATAAGGGGTTGCTTTTCCCCCATTACCAGGAGTTAATGAAATCCTGTTGGGGTGAGAGGATATGAATTATTTCTCGGTAAATCATCTTCATCACTGTAGGACTCACTTCTTTGTGCAAATCTCTTTATATCCTTCATTAAACAGATACTCGTGGCCTTGTGCAAATGTTATAACAAAGTGTTGGTGTGTGCACTTTCATTGACTGCCTGTCTCTGCTGTGAGCTATGGAATTCCTCTCTCACTTGAGCTGTCCAGATACATCCTTTTCTGACACTTCAAAATTGGTGGCAAGATTTTTTTTTTAAACATAAAGAGAAAAAAGAGGAGAAAGGAAATGCTACCATATAAAGCCTTATTGTATAAAACACTCCAAAGTCTTACTGCATTAAATAAAAAATGAAGTCTGGGTTTTAGACAAGAGCACTGGAAGTTTCTGGGATTCCATCCCTGTTCATGAACACATTTAGTGACGCACTTGACATATGTATGTTTGCTGAAGTTGTCACTGCCAGCAGCACCACATCCACTTAGAGCAGCAGCAATAAGCATACATTGCTGAACTCATTCCAGATTGAATGGAGAGTCTGCATTTTTGTTCCTTCTTTTTGACAGGGATCTCATTCTTTACTTGAATCTTTTAGTAGTTTCTTCAGTGTTCAAAGGCAGAAATTGGGAGTAAATGAAGTATAAAGCAAAATTTACTATACAGTCTTTTGGTATAAAAATAGATACGTTTTTGAAAGAAAGCTGAAGCTTAGATTTTCTTCCTGCTGAAGTCCGTAGAAGTTTTGTTTCAATTAGATGGGATCAGTCTCAGGCCTGGGATTTGGTGCTAAGATTCCTGTCTGGCTCCCCAGTTCATCACACCAACATGTCTGATGTCTGTAGGCAGTAAGGAGACTAATGATACATGCCAGTTGCATATTTTTCATGTTGTTTATCAATAAAGGCCAGACTATGAATGTGTTCCTTATGCAGAATGAGATGCAGGGCTGCACAGCTTCCAGAAAAAAAAATTACTTAGAAAAAGTGACTTAAAATCCCTCACTTTTCCCTTGTCTCTAAAGAGAACAGACATATTTTACAAGGTGCAGCTGTCTTCTTCCAATGTGCAGCTCAGACCTGCTCCTGAGCCCTTGTGGACAGGCAGGGAACTGTGGTGGCCTCTGAGACTTTGGTGCTTTCCAGCAGAGACACATCAGAGCTTGATCATGTCAGGAGAAATGAGGAGCCCACACACCCTTCTGTGCTGAGCTGTAACAGTGGTGGGTTGAATTACACGGTGCCTTTCAGTCTTGGAGTGATTCAGCTTCATGGAACTCGTGTCACAGTAACCACCTCTTAAAAGGACAATAAGCATGTTTGTTTGACGAACAGCTCAGTCTGCTCCTGAACTAACAGATAAGATCCGGTTTGTTTGTTCTCCCCTTTCTGCCCATAATGCTGGACATCAGAGATTAAGACCCAGACATTTGTTTGTTTTTACACCATGTTAGTTAAGTATGAAGAAAATATAAAGCTATTCCTAACTGATGGAAAAGTTGCATGTAATTTTCAAAGAAGTGACAACTTACAGAAAGTATTGGAAGAATACTTATTGTGCAAACATATTCTAAAGTCAGAATTTATTACAAAATATATGCCTTCAGTGGGCAGAACAGATCTTTCTTGACTTTGGAAAATCCCAGGATTTTGTAAGTGGTCGAGAGACTCAAGGAGGTCTAGTTAAATGTTTTGTAAAAATTATCACAGAATTTAAAAAAAAAATTTTAAAAAATTCATTTGGCATCCTCACTGCTGTTGTGTTTGCTGGGAATGTTGCATGCAAAATGCTCCAGTCTTATCAAATCATTAACTTTGATTCTAATCTTAATGGAACTATTTGTTTTTCATTTGGAGACATTATGAAGCATTTTGACTACTGTATATAGCTTGCAGTAAAAAGCCTTTTACATAGCAAAGTTCTTTACCTCATGAACAAATTATGCACTTCTCATGAAGAATACATGGCCTCACTCCAAAGAATTAAATATTTAAAAATTAAAACAATTTCAAAACTGACACAAATTATTTGGTGAAAAAAGCCCTGTTCCTTAAAAAATATTTGGATAATAAAAGCAAACCTTTGTGAACGCAATAAACAAATTTCTGTCAAGCATAATTGGATTTACTTTTTGGTTGTATTCAGTCATGCTGGAATTCTTTCTCCTGATGCCTGTATGCTCTACACTACTTAAGTATGATGTGACATAATATGAAACGGTGAATTGACGGCACAAGGAAACTATTTGGATGGCTGTCTGGAGTTGCCATTATTGGCTTTAATTATGACTAGCTGTCCTTTGGGTACTCGATGAGCCAGAAAAGGCTTCATAAGTGCCAAAGTATTCATTAGTATTCCCCTTTCTGTAATTGTGCTTGCAGAAAGAGTTTATATCTGGCACATGACTGCAGTTCTTAGCACGGATCGAGATGCTTTGCAGATTTTGATAATCCTCTGAAAGTACACCAGTGTCTCTACTTTTTGGATGCAGAAGTTGTTCCTAGATAACAGTGGAAGAACTCTGACCACTTTCTGATGTAACTGGAGAACAAACGATTTTTGCGGTTGTTCATGTGACATGGTTGCTTAAAGAAAATTTTGTGGTACCAAGTGGAGAAAGACAAATAACTAATTGTTTTCCTCTTCCAGGTTAGAGGACCTGCACTAGGGCTTCATGGGGAAGTCCTTGTATATCAGCATTTTAGGCACCTTGCTATCATTCCAATATAGAACTAATAATGAAGCCCAAAAATCTTTCTGAAATAAAAATAGCCTTTGGAATCCATTTTGATAATGCAAAAATGTCTATAGAGAAGAATTTTTTTGTCTGCCATACTGTGTCCCTAGGATAGGTACGAAACACAGTAATCACTCATAAAAAATATTCCATGAACTCTTCTGACACTTTGTTGTGGAGGCTGTGCTGAGAATGGTGACCACTCCTTTGGCATCTGCTCTTGAACAGACTGGTTAATAAGGATGAATTCCTGCTCCAATACATATTTATGGTAACAAAACTTAATTTTAATTTAGAACTTTGTTTGAAGTTCAAGTCATGTTTTTACCAGCCTTTGAAATACTGTCCTGTGGGATACCAGACTGTTCTTAGAAATGAATATTTTAACTAAGGTGGTGTGTAAACAGATACTCCTGATTTTGGAGGCATTTGATGACATCTTCCACTTCTCATCTGTCACATTACAGTGTAAGCTGGCTTTGACCTAAGTACAGAGTTCTTCTTGAACTTCTACTATTGCAGGAGGATGCTCACTTGCATGGGCTATTTCACAGTCTTGTTTCCCCTGAAACCCCAAATCCTTACACTTCTCAGAGATTTTAATCTAGATCACGGAGGAATTTCAGCTACTGTTTAAGCATTCATGTCCAATGTTTTGCTTTATGGGATGAAGTGAAAAGATGCTTCACCAGGGTTTTTCAGTATCATCCCCTGCTTGGGCAGGAGGAAGAGCTTTCACCTGGGCAGCTTATACCTGGGGCTGGTCCAGAAATGGATGAGAAGAGAGGATGCTGTCTTGATATGTTCTACTCCTTATAAACCCATTCCCTGAAACATGGAACTGAGACTGGGGTGTTAGCTGAGCAATGGGAAAGAGTCCCTGCCTGCCATTCTCCTGCTCTGCCATTCTCCTCCAGCTTATCTAGCCTGGGTTAGCCAAAATCCACTGCCATCGTGTTTCCAGGGTTTCCTTGTCTGCTCTTTACACTCAAAGAGTGTGCCCTTTTTGGGCTGCTCGCTACTTTCTGACATGTCTCCTTCAGCAGTGTTTGTGCTTTAAAACACACAGTTTCAAAGATTGTTGGGGGAATGGATGGAGTTAAAAACACTCCAGTCTTTCTTTTCTTTTCAATTTTTTGCAGAGATTTGCTTCTCCTTACAGGCGCGGCAGGTGGTGCTCTTGGTCCTTCCAAACATAAGTTGCATTTCTAACCTCCAGTCAGGTCAGAATTGTGCCATCCTGCACCAGCTGGCTGTTTTGAGCCCTGTCTGGTTCAGGGCAGGGTCTTTCAACTTGGAGTGAAGTGTTTTCCACCAGTGAAGAGGAAAGGAGGGAAGAAAAGGTACTCTATGGGGGTTTGGGCAGGAAATGAAGAAAAAAGATCAATACAAAAAAAAGGAACTAGTTGCCAAGTACATACTTAACCACACTGTAGCCGAATCCAGCCTTCTGTCCTAAATGTAGATGGCAAAAATACTAACTGTAGAACTTATAAGGAAAACGTTGTAGCTATTAAATTGGATGGTTCTGTTGCCATTGTTTTCTTGTGCTGTGTACTTTAAGTATGATCATGCCTTCACCTACACATTGTAATTTCTCACTGCAAGCACCACAAAACTTGTAACGGCAACAATTCTAATTTCCAGGTTTTCTGTGGTCTGAGAATAGCCACATGCTTGTTTCTCAGCTGGCAGCTATATCCTGTGCTGAAGACTATGCATTTGTATAATCCCTTACATCTTGCAAAATCTGGATCAGAAAGGCCATTGGCAGGAGACAGGTAAATTCTCTTCCAGATGTTAATAAACAGGTAATTAAAACTGGCAAAGAGTCATTATCTTTGATTTTTTTTTTTTTTTAATAATGTTTCAAGTGGAAAACCCACTTCTCAGGATTTCAAAGATCTTAGTTGAAAGTGCTTAGAAAGTAACTAAAAATAGGCAATTCTGAGCAGGACTTCAAAGTTTGGAAAGAAAAATCATGAATACATGCCAAGTATCTAATCACTAGATCCCTACCCAAGGTTTTTGCAGCAATTTCCTAGAAAGGTGTCATTGC
Organism: Oxylabes madagascariensis; assembly: GCA_013400675.1. Lineage (NCBI taxonomy): Eukaryota > Metazoa > Chordata > Aves > Passeriformes > Timaliidae > Oxylabes > Oxylabes madagascariensis. The sequence continues at coordinate 32,167 of VYZR01065315.1, forward strand.
CAGTTCTTTTCAATTTTTCTTGTAAATATATGTTCTTGAGGAATTTAATATTAGGTAAAAAAAATTAAATCCCCACTTCATTTATTCTAGAGGCATTGAGTTCTGCTGTTCCCCAGTCCTCTCCTGTATATGTTAACTGTTATATGTTCAGAGATATGGTAAAATAGAGGAAATGCTACGTTTCACCCAAGAAGTTATTCAAATTCACTTGTTTAGGTTTTAGGTTTGTTTTCTTGGAGTGCAAGGAGTAGACACCAATAGATGGTGCTGGTGGTGCATTAATAAGGTTCAGTTTCACATTTGTTTTCTGGTCTGTGCTTGGAATTTGTTAAAAAAAAGAGAGAGAGAGAGAGAGAAGAAAACAAAACAACAACAACAAAAAATGAACAAAACAACAAAATCCCTCATGCTAAGCTTTTATCCAAAATGTTCTCCCCGCACTGAACTGGTCACCGTTTAACTTTAACCTGAACTGTGGCCCAGGAAATCCTTCAACATAAATAACCTTGGAAGCTGCCATGACCATTTTTGGAACACGCCTCAATAAATCTGTTATTTTGTTGTGCAATGTTGAAGTGTGCAGTTGTTTCTCTGATTAATTAGGGCAAAAAATAAACTTGCACGATCAATCCAAGCTGTGACACGTTTCAGCCCTGGTTGGAACGTGTAGGCAGAAAAGAGCCTTAGAGCCTTCTTGACAGACCTGCCCTGGAATTTTAGGATGCATTGCTGGCTCGGAGTTTACACCATTTGATGAGATAAGGTGACTGTTAACAAAGTCTGCAAGGGAAGAGTTTTAGTCTGTCCCAGGACTGCCACTCGAGCTTGGCATGAGTAGGACTTAAAACAGTGAGAAATGATTCATATTCACCACTGCCCCCACTAAAGACAACATAACTGAAGTGTTTTGTGTAATTGTATTTATTTTATTTCACATATTACCCACGGAGAACAGCTGATACATTCTCTATATCTTTCACCAGTCAAAGATAAAAAAAAAGGCATGGAAAAAGAGTTTAACATTTGACATTCACGATATGAAAAATAGAGGGGATACAATGTTTTAAAATGCCCTTATGCAATATATATATATATATAT
>VYZR01065368.1:5706-16413 GCA_013400675.1 Oxylabes madagascariensis
CTTATGAGAAGCCTTTTTAGAGGATTTCAGATCTATTGTTAAATTTTTGTCTAATCATTTGTACATGGATTTCTGTGTGAAATCTGTGTAGATGGCCTGGTATTCCATTTGCACACATAGCACCAAGTAATAAGTGTGTAAATACCCTCCCATGAAGAAATATAAACTACATGGCACAAAGCCATTTAACATTTAAAGCTTAACTTTTACAGTATTTGTAATAATAACTACCAGATACAAAAGTTCTCAGATGTTTTGCTGGCTTCATCACTGAATGCTTATATCAGACCCATTCAACTTTTGCATTTCTCTGAGAACAAAACAGTAAATCAGTCTCAAATAGAGGTTTGAAGACATGCTTAAGACTACATTTTAATTTGTCTTGTTCAAGTAGCATCCCATTTTTAAAATTTATTAGGAAAGTTTGCCTAGTCCATTGGACATTACTACTTTTCAACACCTGGTTGACCTTGGAGTGCATGGAGTAATTAAAATGAGGGAACACTTTGTGAGCCACTTCCGCATATNCTTGGGAGGGACACAAGAGAAATGGAAAGGGTTTATATCCAGGTCTAAATGTTTTGGAAGAACATCCTCCTAATCCACCCATTTTCTCCTAATCCACCCATCTCAAAAAGTCTCTTAACATCTCTGCCTTCCTGACTCTGTTTTTCTCTCTGCATTAAATAAGTGCAGAAATCCTTCTCAAAGACGTAAAGATTGAGAGTGAAATCATGGATCCTTTCAAATTCACAACAGAACTCCCATAGATATAGCATAACAACAGGATATTTTACTAAGGCTGCATATAAAACATAGAACATAAGTAAGCAAAATTGTGAAGTCATGAATTTGCCCTATCTATACCCTATCAATCCTCCCAGTCTCTTCTCCTTCACAAAGAAAAAAAGTTTCTACTTTGCATCATCCTAAAAGAATTTGTTTTATAGTCTTGTTTCATTTCATAGAAAAAACCAATTTCATAGAAGATAAAGGCCTTTTCAATTTGAAACTGTTTCAAAATGAAAAGTTAATCTTTTTAATTTAGAGAACAACTAGGAAAATATTTTCCACTTTTTTAAAATCTTATCTACTTTACTCTTTTTAAGTTTTTCTATTTACCAACTTTGTTCTAATACATGTGTTCCTTCACTAAGCTTCAGTACAAATAAATTTACTATCTGCAATTCATCCATTCCTATCAATTTTTCTCTTTTCTCTGACTATTGCCTCACAAATAAAAATATTGTCTTCTATGTCTTCAAGTGTATAAATATGTCTACTATGCAGCAGCTGATCCATTTTTGTATATTCTAAGTAAAAACTGAAAAAGCTCTGATGCAGATCTCAATAGCAACTAACATTTCATGCTTTAAGTAACAATCCCTCCCCTGTCATAGTTTTCACCTTAGCTCTTGATTATGATTTTCTATTCCTATGATTGAGTTCATAGAAATGTATACTTTCAACTCCCATATCAACAGTTCTTCTAAAAACATGTTTATTGAATATGTTAACAAGTGACAAATACAGAAGTTCTACTGTTCTGAGAAATATCCAGCCAGAAACAGTTTTCCTCAAACTACACAAACTAGTAAGAACTGAGAAAGTTCAAATTTCCCAAGCCAGGTGATTTTTGAATTGTATGAAATCAATGATTTGCTACAATGACTCCTGAAGCTTTAAGAAAAAGTACATTATATGTTATTAATATCCAATCTGCCATAAAAAGTTCTCATAAAAATTCTAAATTTCTTTCCGTGATACATTCTAGCATAAATTGATGCATTTGTCCATTGATAAAACATATTTATGTAAATAGATTGAATGGTTGCATGGTACCATAATTCTACTATACACATTGATTACACAGCTATATAAACAAGCACATTTATCTAGATTAAACATCAAGGTTTCAGGAGCAGGCCAGCTTTAGGTTGTTAAGTCATTACCATCCTTCTGTGACAGGATGATTTTTTAAAACAGCACCCAAGTGTCAGGATATAACAATTTAGCAATTTTTTTTAACAATCTTTATTACTGAACAGCAAAATGCTGTATAAGTATTCTGCAATTAATTAAAGTAGCTTCATTCTCTGAAATGTATGGTAGCTGTTCAAACAATGGGATTTGTATAAGGAGAAAATTTATTTTTTGCCAGCACATATTTTATAATCTTCTTCCTCACTTTTCTTTCTCCTGCAGTAAATTCATATTATGTTCTCCTTCCTCCCTTTCTTGCCTTCTGTTTTCCCCAAAATAAAGTAATATTCATTTGTTACAGAAGAGTAAATCCTGAGGAATCGCCAAGATATTTTTATTATTTGGCCGTCTGCCAGATGAAACTGATTAAAGACCCATTGGGGCCAGAGTACTTATATTCATTTCATAGGGTATTGGCCCTATGCAGTTTTATAATCAGGGCCAAGTAACTTTTCATGTATAGGGGAGTTAACATTAAGAAAATGAAAGGAAGACAGGTTAGTTTTGTCCAACTTAGAGACACTCACAATTAATTCATGATACCGAAGTGTTAACTGCTGAAGAAAGGCCTTTTACAAGGATGACCTTTTGGTAAGACACAGAAATGGCCAGCAAGGAACCTCAATATGCAAAATGAGCCAGGGTCCAATTTTAGAAGGTGCTGGTGCTCATCTCCTAGTCCAGCTCATCTGAGTGATGCCATTCAGCATCAGTCCAACTGGTGTTTGACAAGGAGCTATAGACTAATGGACCAAAAGAGACTGCTCAGAGTAGCCACTCCCCTGACACCAAAATGTTCATCAGAAGGTTCTTAATCATTCGCCTAAGGGTACTCAAAATTAGTTTAGTTGGGTCACTATTTAAACGGAGCAAACCCTTTTTCCTGATGAGATAAATGCCATCTGTATTCACTTGTGGACTGTGCAGGCCTGCAGCAGGGTAGCATAGACAATCCAGTCTTTAGCATGACTCTGTAGTTTGGAGATTAGTGGAACCTGTGCTCTCTGACTCCACTCCCAAGTCCTCTGATTCTACAGCAGAGGCATAGTAGTTTCCTGTGATCAGTGTGTGCAACCTATTTAATATTTGGTCAGCACACTCTCCTGCCTCTGTGGGACATACCTGCCTATCTCTTGCCACTCCTTAAAAAATCAAAAAAATAAAACCTCAAAAAAATAACAACTCATACTTATTCTACTGAAAACGTTGGAAATGAGGTGACATGAACATGTAGCTGTCATGTAGAATATAACAAAAAGCAGTGATGACCATGTGTGAGTATACAAAGAGGAAACAGCATGGACTGGGAAGACAGAAGTGGACTGTGCTGAGAAATGGGCAAGAACGCCCACATCCAATCTTTCTGACACAGAATGGCTTTAATTACAGTTTCACAAACAATGGCCCATTTTAACAAGTCAGGAGTTGTCAGCAGCAGTCTCAAAAATGATAGCTGGTAATTAAAACTTTATTTTCAACTTTACCCTATATTTTATAAGCTGACATGAGTCTCAAAAAGTTTAAGGGTTCAGAACCTGCTGTTGCATTTACATAGCGCCTGTGGAAACCTGCAGGTTTATACACCAAAAAACTCTCACACCAAAAGACTCTCGCATACACCAAATGTCACACTCGCACAAAACGGTTGCATCTCTCTTGCTTCTAGTTGGAATCTAATACCTCTAAACTACTATAAGAGTAGGCTCAGATTTGTATAATTTTATATTTGTGAATAGTACAAGAGGCACTAACAGATAAGAAACTGCTTCATCAAAAGGATGCACCTTTTACTGTCCTCCTGAGACAACACTATTTATCTCTGGAAGGTCTTTTTAGCACGAAGTTATGGACAAATTTTACATAATAGATACATGTTATAGTACAGGTGTAGCTCTTCAAATTCAATTCACTGTAACCGGAATCTATTCCATACCCAAAGACATTGAATCACAAGTTTGAATTTAGAATCTTGTTAAAACCAGCTTTATCTCATACCTGTATGAGTCCTTGTCATCTTTCTGATTAACAAGTTTTTTTGGTTCCGTTGTGGAATAAGTTGGCCACTCAACAGAGATTACAATCGCCAAATGCAAATGCAGGAAGCCAAAGTGCCACATCAAAATGTAAGGTCATAAAAACTCATCTGCCCCGTTCTAAAGGCTGTTTTTCAGTCAGTATTTTGCCTACTTTGAGCAGAGTACAGGCATATAAGAGATATGTCTTTGGTTCCAGGACACCAAGTTTTAAATTAGTGGGACGTGTTTGAAATTACATGCAGAAGTCTTCATGGGACATCATTTCAAAACCAGGAACAGTCATAATTCCCATACCAGATAGAATTCTTCCAAATAGAAAATTCACAACTCGTGGATTAGGAAGAAATGCCACACAGAGTATAGGACTCCTGAGTTTGTGTGTCCCAGGACAGGTCTTTTTCCACGCAGAAATCTTTTTGGAAAAACTTGAGGACTCTGACTTTGCTTGCAACCCTGCTGTACAGATGCACAGGGCAGCGGGATGCCACAACTCTCAGGCACATCCAGGGCAGACTGTCACAGCAGGGTGGGCACGCTGAGCCGTGTCCCTGAGGCCATGGCAACAAACATGGCACCCAAAGGGGCGGGGCTTGGGTTCTTTGGGCGGGGTCAAAGCTATGTGGGCGTGGCCATGTCATTGTTCCATACGGTTATGTCATCATGGGGCGTGGTTTCAGGGGCAGGGATGCACTCTGGGAGCAGCGCCATTTTGCTCTGTTTCTTCCTCAGGGAAATTGCTGGGAGCAGCCCTGTGGACTCGGTTGTGCCACCACTGCCTCTCCATTCCCACCCCCTCAAGTCCTCTGGGAAAGCACAGCTGTGTTGTGGATGCTGCTCTGAAGCAGCAAACCAAGCTGAAAGGAGCCAAGCCCAAGCCAAGACGAGAGGAGCAGAGCTGAGCCCAAGCCAAGCGGCAGGGCTGAGTCAGGCCAAGTACTGCCAACCACAGCTGAGCCCAGCTGTCCAGGAGCAGGTGGGGCAGTGTGGACAGTCTGGATTGTGGAAGTGGGGGTTGTCAGTCACCATTTTCTGTTTTCTTTGGCTCAGCAACAGGGAGAGCCAGCCACAAAAAGTATCCACCATCATGACTGCATGACCCCAGTGGTCATGCAGAAGTAAGTCAAGGGTTGAATACCCCTTGTGTGAAATACAGCTTTGGTTTTGTACATTTCTGTTATTAATACCATTGTTACTGTGCATTCCTCATTCCACTGGTGTTTGCGTCCAGTAAATTGTTATCTCAACCCATCTCTGCCTTTGTCCCTTTCGAACTGGAGAGGGGCAGATGAAGGCGAGAGGCGTATTTGGGGTTTTATTCCCATCTGGTGTTAAACCAGCACATACAGTATCTAAAAAATGCCTGGGAGCAGAATTATGTCCAAGAAAAAGTGATACAACTAAGGAATATGGCGCAAGAGAAGCTTTCACAGGGAGCATTTTGAGCGAAATAAGTCACATTCAACTCAGCTGAGATGCAGGTAATCTTAAACTGGGTGCAGCCAAACACTATAAGGGTATTCCTTGATTCCATCAGTACTGTCTAGCCTTTTAAATTGATTTCTTGTCAGTAGACTGATTTTTATACCAATTTCAGGTGCTTTTTTATAAGTAATATTACTATTATTATAACACTTTGGTTTTACAAATGGATTGTATAGGCTGTCTACAATTTAGAATTCCCTGTGGGTGATGTGCAAAATTGAGTTGGAGGAATTTTTCTGAAAGGGTCTAATGGCTGTCGGCAGCTGAGTCATTGATCTTGAATGAGCGCAGCTTTTCTTCAGCCTAACAGGTGTCTGTGTACAATCCCCAGACATCCCTTGATACAGCAATAAGTGAAGGCAGTGGCGAGTCTCAAGTCAACACATTCCATCCAAGTCTAAGGCACGCTAAACGAAATGAGCTGGAAATGATCTTAATAATTTGGTACTGCCGATGTGAAAGATGGCACCACACCAGTTCCTGTTCCTTCAGAAGAACAGAGAGCTGTTCCTTCTCTCTGCATCAAGTGATCCAACAGTCCATTGATTTGATACCAACAACCCTGACTTGAAAGTATCTACCAGCAGTGGGATGAAGTGGTTTCCTGGTTATAGTGCTGTGCTGCTGTTCTTGGTACAAAAAAAAACAGTTGAGAGTGCAAGAGTGGTCATGGGGCTGCCCCTGACAAGGCAAGGATACATGCAGCCATACAGGGAATATGGGGAAAGGTCAATCAGTACAGCACCACAGGATGGGAACACTACTGCTGCAGCAGTCAGGAAAATGCTTAGCTGCCTGATAACTGCAACCCTGCAAGGAGCAGAGCAGAACATATAAAAGACAGCTTGTGCTAGAGTAAACAGCTTCCATTGCATTCAGAAATCCATGCACAGTCTTTTAAACAGGAACAGATTGTGGCAGAGAATTACCTGACTCAGATCAGCAGCTTTCAACACAAGTAATTCATCATGGTCCTGTGTATTGGTCAAAAGATAAGCATTTAGGGACACTTATAGGAAGAAAAACAAACAAACAAACAAACAAACAATAATCAACCCCCCTTCAAAAAAAAAAAATCAAAAATACCCCAAAACAAAACAAAAAACCAAAACCAACAAAAACAAAACAACAAACCAAAACCCACATCAAACCTGCTGGAAGTGTTCTTGTTTGAATAATACAGAAAAGGCAAGAACCAGGAAAAACAGATATTCATCTCTATTGTTTTGTTAATTAAGAATACAAGCACAAAACCCAGGGAATGGATGTACTGCTAATATTGTATTAAGAGGAAGTAAAAAACAAAGCTACAAATGTACATTTACTAGCCACCTAAACATGTGGAGAACACATAAAACACTATAATACGTTTTCTAAAGATACTATACTGTAGCTGGCAAATACTGGTCTAGCAGGGTTTAGTTTAGCACTAAAGACACTGGAGATGTGAATGGTATTTGAGTCCCTCATACCTGAACAGATGTGTGTGGGAACTGCCTCTTGGGAAACAACTAGACTGTCAGACTCTATATTTGCATAGGAAATTGTAACACTGCTCAGGCACAAGATCATTTCTGTGGTAAATGAGAGGAAGAAGGGAACTTATCAGATTAATCTACTAGTTTGGACATGTAACTGCGACAGATTTAGGACCAAATCCTTCAACTAGGCACCACAACACCTAGTTCTGATCCTCTACATGCTTAGTATTCAGATCATCCACATCCAGGGCAAATGCTGTAGATTATGAAGCAGGAACAGTCCTGGGACAGGATAAAAAGAACATTAGAGACTTTGATGGATAAACCCACCTCATCCTGGACAGCCTTATACATCACTGTACGCAGATGCAGATTTATTGAAGGTCAAGGAGAAATTTGTATTGAAAACTTCACATAAGAACAACACGGCATTGAAGTGACCTAGTTTGGTTTTCCTCAAACAGGATCAGAGTTTATGCACAACAAAACCTACAAACAAGCCAAGAAACAAGAGGAGATCTGAAGCAAAACACCTATGTAGAGTCAATCAGTGCCGTTTCCATTGGATTTTATGCTTCCTGTGATTCCTGATACATGCCTGTTTTCTGTCAGGACAGGTTGCATGTGAGGTGTCCAAAGCTGCTAGTTCTTACCTTGTCATCAATGGGGTTAAGGTCAAAACAAGCCTGGCACAAACAAAATAGTGACGGGGGAAAAAAACCACCATTTTTTTTTTAAGCACAGTGAGTACAGACTGTCATTCAGGAGTCATCAAAAGTGGTTTAGATGGTTGCTCAGTTAAGTGACCAGCAGACAAACATTGCGTGAGCTAGACTTACCACCCAGGAAGCCTCTGAGACATAGGGAACATAACATACTGAATGCCGTAGTTGCTCTTCAAGACAGTCAGAAAATGTTGGCTGAAAACAGCTCTTTTGCTGTGAGATATTTAGACAAAAGCACACATGGAGGAAGCACCACTTATGCGAGCTCCAGAAAAAAATAACTCTGTACTCAAATTCAGCAAGTGCCCTCGCACATTTTTTTAAAATTTGTTTTGTGTTCTTGCCTTAGCATTTCCTGCATGCAGCATCTTTCAGCTTCCATCACCTTCATCTTTTATCCAGGAAAGAAAATGTCATTCTAAATCATTTGGACTCAAAGTAGCTGCCAATATTGCTGGTTTCAAAAAGTATAATAATTTGCATTATGTTTAAGTGGAACTATTTCCTGAGAAAGAAATGGGGCATCTTACAATGGTCACCTGGCACATTTGAGTTGTAGCACCTGCACTTCAGGCTTATAACTCACAGGGAGAGGGAAGTTTACTTTCCAGGAGTGGAGAGGACATATTTTCAACACCATTGCAGCTAGGGCTCTACCAAGCCCAGCGTGATGGTCAGGCTCCTTGCTTATGTTTCCTTGCTTAGCCAGGGTTTCCCAGCTGAGGGACTCACAACACGCTATTGAAGATACCACTCTATCCTCTTTAAATGCTTTAGAAGAAGCAGAAGCTTCAAATAATCACTCTCATTTGAAAAAACAAATTTCCAGAGCTTTCACCTTAAACCTGGTTATTTGATGATCTTCTACCTCAAACAACTTCTGCAGATTTAAACTCATGATTCAATGCCTTTTTTATCAGCAGTCTTATTTTTGGAACCTAATTTTCTGGAATAGTCACCCTTCAAGAAGTTTTCAGTGAATCCAAGTGACTGAGCATCTGCAGATTTTCTTTATGATACCAATCCTTCATCATGTTGAATCTGACCTAGAAACTGAAGCTGTTCTAATGATCACATATTCTTTTTTTTTGTTTGGCTGGGTTTTTTATAAAAAGTCTTTTGCCTTTCCCACTCTGCCATGTTTTCCTGGACTCATCCCAGCAATAAAGTGGCAGTATATCACGTGGATCCCTCTTGCCAACTCATCTCAACCTCAGCTGCCGTGGTTGTGACTCTGACAGCACACCACTCCATTTTCTGGGGCTGTTCTGATGACAGGTTTGTCAGTTTTTCTTAACAAAGAGTCCCCAGTCACACAGATCTTCCTCTTTCTGGTGGTGTGTATCTACAGTCCTTTCCCTTCTGCTCTGCCTTCTGTCTGCAGATCTTTTTCCCTTCTGCTCCCGTCATCTCACACAGCCTTCTGCACATTGGCCTCATTTTCCCTCAGACTCCTCTCTCTCTACTCTTCCTTGTGATTTGGGCTTGGGCTTGTCTTTGGTGGGAGATTTATTTATTTATTTATTAGCATAAGTGTTCTTCTCTTCTTCCTTTCCTCTGTAATATTTTCTCTGATTCTTCAACAAATCTTTTTGTCAGCTATTGCTTTCTCTTTTTTTCCTTATCACAGCATTTCCCTCACTTCCCACCAAGGAACCTGTCTCCCACAGAAAAGTTCCAACTTGTGGTAGCACTCTCAGAGTAATGATTTAGATAGCCCAGGCACTGATATTTATTTTAAAGTGCATTTCAATTAACTTCCTTTAATAGCTGTTGAGCTAAGATTAATCATTAGTCACTTGTATACATCTGTTAAATATACACGAATATACATTGGAATATTCAGATTTCTGGTGTCCCAGAATAATACTAGCTTACAGATTGAAGCTAGTATCTTGCACACTGCTACAAGATTATATCATCAAGCTTTTTTTGGAGATGAGCATTTTCATGCCTCAGTACTGAGCTTCATTCCACAGTGGGCCAAATCTTCCTTGCTTTATTCTCTTGGTACCTGCATGTCAGTGTTTGCAGGAAGAGCACTTCACATTCCAACACAAATCCAAATGCAATTCAACACTTTGCATTCCAGAAAAACAGTTTAACATTTGACACCATGATATGCATCAATAAACTCTAAAAGTAACATGAACTTTCTCCACTTGCCCTTTCTATCTTGCAATGGTGCAATTGTATTCTCTGTTTCTGAGGAAGAATCACAGCAGAAAATTTCCCTAAATGTCCCTAGATTTGATGCTGCATTTTGCCTAAAATTAGTGAAAATATAATTATGCCAATTCAAAAGCATAAAATTTTAAATTGTTCTCTATTTTATTTTGAAAATAACTATTTAGTTTCATGCAAAAATCCCTTAAATGCTACTGTCTTTTAGAGAAAACATTTTTATTTTTTCACAATAAGAAAATACATCAATAGTCCATCATAAACCACTCTAATTTTGAACAAGATCCCCCAAACAATTTTTACTGTGCATCAGTAGGAAAAGGGAAAAATCCTCTTCAGCAAGAAAGAAAACATCCTTGACTGCTGTTTCTGTCCAGAAACTTGGGAACAGCTGAGCATGCATTGGACCCTTTTCCTGCATGCCTCTTTATGAAATCAGAGACCTAGGCCTTCACATCTGTAAGCAAACAGCTCATTCTCCAGTTCTCAGCCAGTCAGTGCACCTTCATCTGCCTGCACTGGTTCATTTCTGCCAACTTCATCAATGGTTAGCTGAGATACCTTCAGGCATCTGAGACCCCTGTGTTGCCTAAGTGACTTTTTCAGAGATACATGGCATAGCTGTCACTGATAACAGGGGCATGCAATGCGTGAACAACTAATGCTGCAGTTTCTTAATTTTCCAGAGTTTCGATTTCGCCTCATCAGCCATCACAGGACCCTTACACTTGCGGAGATACAGTCCTGGCAACTTGGAAACCAAGCTCCTTAAGAATCAGCTTTAACCATTGAAAGTGTCTGTGCTGTCCAGGTATT
>VYZR01065381.1:8525-36888 GCA_013400675.1 Oxylabes madagascariensis
TCTCAGGGAAATCAGAGCACTGGTAGCCTTGTACCTGCCCCGTGAAACTGCAGGTGGTCAGAGGAAACTCCTCTTTTCCAGATGAAAGGCACTGTATGAGTCTAGAGGCAGTTTCTTGTTTCATTGTTTAAGAAAGAAAATGTGATGAACTTTAGGATTGATTGATAGATTGCTGCTGTGGCAGGTACTATCTCCAGGTATCTTTTGTCAAAGCTGTGATATTTCTGTAATGTATTTTGAATTAAACTGTTTTACAGTGGTGTCCTTAAGGAGGTGGTAGGGCTTGTATTGCTGAGGGTATCTTGGAATGAGTCTAAAAAAAGAATGCTTTTGTACTAAGAACTTTATTTATACTTTGATCCGAGCTTGCTTAACTACGGCATTTGCAGAGTTATGCAGTCTGTGATAGGGCTGTTGAATTTAGGCTAGATGAATAATTAGAGGTGCTTCCTGTCAAAAACAAACAAAGCATGATGCCATTTGTAAAGTGTAAATGGAGGGAAACGTAGCAAAACAAAGTATTTCGTGACAGATCTTTCATTACTTACTTTCCAGGGCAGTTTGCAGGAAGCATGAACTAATGCAATATGATTTGGAAATGGCTGCACAGGACTTAACATCTAAGAAACAGCAGTGTGAGGAGCTGGCAACAGGAGTGAGTCTTTTTCCACTTTCTTCTCCAAGATGCCTCTTTCTGAATTTATTTTTTACTTGAGCCAAGTTACTTAAAATGATATTTAAATGGCACCAGCATGCTGGCTGCTGCTTTTGAGAAGTGGTATCATATGAGCTAGAGACATGTGAGGTTTAAAGTAACTTGGTTCTTGGTGACATAAGCTGTTTGTGCCAAACTTCTTTTATTGAATACTGAGCAAGTAAAGGGTTGCAGTAAATATGACTGGAACAGAATAACACTCTATCTGTAGACAGCTCTATCCTAGAGATGAAAATGTTGGGAATTCTGAAAGACTTCCTTTGCCTTTTGGACAGTGGGTGTTATTGATATGTTGTGTTAGTCCATTTTATATGGGAGATAATGTTACCTAAAATATTATCTGAAAATGGTAACTGACAGTTTTAGAATTTTTAATATTGCTCTTTGATCTATTGATGTTCCTTATGGAATGCCTTTATGGCTTTTGTTTCTCTTGCTACATCACTAGGAAGGCTGCTCTGAAAGTTCTCCCTGGTCAGCCATAAAGTGTTTGAACATGAAATTACCTCCTTCCCACTTTGCTTAGTCTGAGTCCCCAGAGCTACTTATCAATTAATGAAATGAAAATTAAAGCAAAAAATCAGCCAAATAGTAAGCACAAATGCCAATAAAAGTCACCCGATGTCCTCTGGCTGTTCTCAGGACATGCCAAACCTAGAGTATCCTTGTTTTTTGTAGACTGTGAGAACCTTCTCCCTGAAGGGGATGACCAGCAAGCTCTTTGGGCAAGAAACCCCTGAGCAGAGGGAAGCCAAGATAAAGGTTCTAGAAGAGCAGATACAGGAAGGAGAAGAGCAACTGAAATCTAAAAATCTGGAGGGCAGGTAAATGGACTTGACTGTTGCAAAGAAAACACAGGGCTTGTCTTAGCAAAAGTCCTTGACTGGATGCTCTTGAAGGTGTTTGCATTTTATAAGTGTTTTTAATATATTCTTGGTGTTTATGAGCTGTCTATAAAAGCTCCTGTCAGCTGCAAGTTGTGAAATAAAGTGCAGTACATGCAGTTAGCTTCTGGTCTGAGTGTATGGCTTATGTAAAACCTGATGACTTTCCCAGTTACTGAGCCCACTCTAATGGCTGACTTGCATGCTTTTATGTTCCACTAGTAATATATTTAGCAGGTGGGCTTGGAGGTCTGCAGCTGAATAGGCTGAGACTCAAAGGCTGATTTGCTTCAAATACAGTATTTAGTTTGGTTTATGTGTAAGGGTGCTGAGCCCATATCCTGCAACTGCTCATATGGGGGACACCTTACTCCTGTTTGAAAGAGATTAGAAGGTCAGGGGGGTTGTGTTTGGGTAACTGCTTCTTGGTGCTCTAATGAAATTTTCTTCAGGTATGCAAAAATTAAAATTAGGAACTAACGTTCCTAAATCAGTGGGATTTTGTCAGAGCACGTCTGTCATATAACACAAGGGGTAAACGTGGTATCTCCTGATATGTTAGCATTAGAGCTGGAAAGATAAGACTAGTTCATGAATAGTTCAAAACAACAAGACACTCAGTAAATGCAATATCTTAATAATTTTGNTTTTATGTTCCACTAGTAATATATTTAGCAGGTGGGCTTGGAGGTCTGCAGCTGAATAGGCTGAGACTCAAAGGCTGATTTGCTTCAAATACAGTATTTAGTTTGGTTTATGTGTAAGGGTGCTGAGCCCATATCCTGCAACTGCTCATATGGGGGACACCTTACTCCTGTTTGAAAGAGATTAGAAGGTCAGGGGGGTTGTGTTTGGGTAACTGCTTCTTGGTGCTCTAATGAAATTTTCTTCAGGTATGCAAAAATTAAAATTAGGAACTAACGTTCCTAAATCAGTGGGATTTTGTCAGAGCACGTCTGTCATATAACACAAGGGGTAAACGTGGTATCTCCTGATATGTTAGCATTAGAGCTGGAAAGATAAGACTAGTTCATGAATAGTTCAAAACAACAAGACACTCAGTAACTGGAATATCTTAATAATTTTGGCAGATGTATTTGAGATGTGCTTTTGTAGCTCTGGAAGCAATTTTCAAGTGAATGCTAGTCCAGCACAAATGAAAGTATGAATTACAGATATATGCCTCCATTTTAGTTAAGGAGACCTGACTACACATCACCAAACCAACAAAATTAATGTCTGGAGTGAATTGTCCAAGTTAAATTTGCATTGGAAATGTTTACTGTACTTGACTCACATCCTGACAAACAAGTGAATTTTCATGCTGAAGAGATGAAGATTCTGACTTGACAATTGAAAAAGAAACATGCAGTGTTGCGTGCTGAATGTTGGCATAAAGATAATTAGTTACCCCAACAAAATCTGAAGGAAAAAAGTATATTCTGACTTATGCTGGTTCTATGGCAGTGATGCTTCCTGGGGAAAAAAACACCAAACCAAACAAACATCCTAATGTATCCTGTGAAACTCTAGATTAAAAACCTTGAAAAGAAGGTGGAGAATTAGTAGTGGTGTCAGTTGCAAAATGAGGACACTGAGGGATGCATAATATTTGCAGGACTTGATTTACTGACTGAAAGATGGAGCACCCTGTCATACACAGCTTCTCTGCTGAGTGTCCAGAGCTGAGGATGGAACATGTAAAACACTAACAGAAATCATTGCTTTAAATTTCAGAGACTTTGTGAAAAGTGCCTGGGCTGACATTGAACGGTTTAAAGAGCAGAAGAATCATGATTTGAAGGAGGCACTTATAAGCTATGCTGTTATGCAGATTAGCATGTGCAAAAAGGTACGTGTGGCTTGGGAAAGGCTGGCCCAGTGTATTTGTCCTGCCAGCAGGGGGGCAGATGCAGAGTGTCAGTAACTGGGAACGTGGCAGTCACTGAAGGCTGGAAGTCACTCCCATAAAACCTCCCACATACTCCATCCTACTTGAACTCAGTGACATGTTAGTGTTGAGATATATATAGATATAAAATAGACAGTGTGGTCCAATTTCAGTGTGGTCTCTGCCACCTTCTGTGAAATTCTATGGAACTTGTTTGTAGAGTCTTCTGTTGAAGAAAGTTGTGGATGAGGTTTGCAAATAGTGTATATTCCCACCTATTGATTTTTAACTGTTCTTTTAAAAGGGAATTCAGGTTTGGACAAATGCAAAGGAATGCTTCAGCAAGATGTGACTATCTGGAAATGAGTTCCTCCTCCAAGTGCCAGAGAACGGAAGCGCAGTGTATAACACCAGTGTTATATTGCTACATGACTTTACATACAAATCATGAAATAAATGTAATTGTTAATAAAGGATGAAAAGGACATGTTGTTAAATGTTTAGCCCTGACTGCCACTTCTGTGGCATGTTTTATATGTGGTAGCAAATAATGCAGGGGTAAAAGAGTTACTGAAAACGACAGCTCTGTATTGGGACAAAGGTATTGGGAAAGTTATCCCAGAAAGTATGAACTAAACTGTTCAGAGACTTGTGAAACACCATGCTCTGTAATGTGTAGATCACTTCCAGATGCCCTTCTTTCCAACCCTTGCTGTTTAGAATTTTTAATGCTCAAGGGTGCTTTGGTTTTTTAATGGGGCACACAGTTGTGTTCTCGAGGTCTACACCATAAGAGGACAAAAAATGAAGTATTGTAATGCCTAGAGTTCATATTTAAATGCCTTTGCATGTCTATAGAGAAATATGTTTTTCCAGAGTTCAGGTTAAGCAGTCTCAAACTCCTGAGATGTTTGAAACTCTCTACAGTAGAGGTGTTGTACAGTGGTTTGATAACAATATTCTGCATTTACTGATTCCCACTTCAGTTTTGATACGGGCACTGATTTCTTACTAAAATTCTTCCTGCAAGTAAAGGAGACTGGTGATCCAGCTGAGCAGAAAAAGCAAAGTCAAAGCTGGTAAGAAGCAGATGCAACTTCTCTTTGGTTGTTTGGAACCTGTTTACACTTGCTGTGAATCTGGCCTGTGGCACCTTGTAACTGAAGTGGTTTGGTTCTTAAACAAATAGTTCTTAATGAAGGTGCTGAAATAATAAACCTGGTGCAGCTTCTGTCATACTTCAGAGCAGTGATGTGCAGAACCCACAAGGAACCAAGGTGTCTGTTTGGCCCTTGTAATGATGTCTCAGTGTGTGTGAGTGTGTGTGTACGTGTGTATGTATATACACACCTATATAACATGATTTGAAGTTACAGGATTTGCATTAAATGTTTCCAATTATGAAAATCCCTTACTGCTGTCTAATATTGGGCTTTTTCTACATCCTTACTGAAAGTTCCTGAAGTCTTGTGGATTTTGTCAGACTTGATTTCTAGTCCTGAAGGAAGCTTTGTAATAATCTGTTGAAAAGTGTATTTAATTATTTTGGATTATAACAATATTCAGATTTTTTTTTAAGAGATACTCCAGAAAGCCCTTAAATGTTCTTTTGATAAAACTATCTAAATGTATTTACTAGTATGTCCCATGTTACTTTTGTCTCTTCAACCTTTCTTTTCTATAAAACCATTGTAAAGAATGCATAGGTCTGGTGCACACTACAGCTTAAAACTCTGAAGTAAAGTGCTGGTACTCTGATAACCTGTGTTGGCTTTTTCAAAGCGTATGATAGTGACATGCCTGGCTGAGAGATGATGTTGGGCACAAAGAGATCTCTTCCTTTAACATCTACAAGGAGAAACATTGTTCTATCCAGAGGTTGCAGTATCCAGTTCTGAAACAGGCTGAAGGACTCTCACATTCCAAATCAAGAAGTTGCACACTTGATGTATTCAGTAAACCTTCTAAAAGAGTGGTGCCTTAATACAATACCGTGAGGCGCTCAGAGTAGGTATTTTTCATGCACTCTGATTTTTGGTAGATCTTTCTGGTGCCTCTTTCCACATGTCACTTGCTGTACATCTCATTAAATGTATTAGTATGCCATTTTTTTTCCTTGTAGTTGTACTAAAATTTAAGAAGGGAACAAAACGGTTCTTGTAAGTTTTGTGCCAAATAAGATAAATAAAATTGCTCTTTGATATTTTTGTTATGTTGGTTTTTTTTTTTTTGTAAAAAACTCTGTCTTTCCTATTCTGAAAACTGCTGTTTGATTTCTTGAAAGTGGTTCTTGTCCATCTTAACTCTCAAGTGGCCTCCAAATTTGGGTTTAAAATTGTGCACAGCTTCCCCTTTAGGTAGGAACATAGTACTAAGGCCAAAATTTGGTGCTTGCTACAAGTCAGCTGTCTGAATTTCATGTGTGTCTCCACCTAGTTAAGAGTAGATGCTTTTGAAAACGTTTTGCATTATTTGACAGAAATTATGTGAAAGGCAAATTAATGGTAATTTGCAATAACTTTGTTTCTTTTACTTCCGTCTTTCCAGGAAAGCATTGCATGTGGTCTGTGTAGTTGGGGATCATAGCAAACTGTGAAGGTTTCTCCTCCTCTTTTAGCTTTTCAACTTTTAAGGTGAAACCAGCCAGTTAATGGCTGTATCCATGTGGGTAACAGAGCCCATGTGACAGATGTACACTTGGAAAGGGTGCATTTTTCCAGTCACAGTATGGACTTAACTCCTGTAACTCATTCCACTTTGCCAGTTATCCAGTAAACATCAAAAATTGGTGCCTAGAGAATTATAGCAGGTAGGAAGAACACTTTAACTTAATCTCAACAAAATGCTTGTATGTGAAAATGTTTACCTGCCTGGATCATCTGATCTGCTGATCCTGTTGCTTCTGTCCCAGCAAGCACTGCTGGGTGGATTATCACTGCTTGTGCTATCTCTGACCTTTCCCATTACTAGCAGGACCTTGTCTTGTCAGTGCATTTTAGTTGCTACTGTTGTCTGTTCCTGAAATGTAGCAGGGGTGACGGAGCCAACTGCAATGGAAAGACAGTTTTGTGAACTCTCTCTTTTTAATATATTATTTCAGTATCTGGCACATCAGCCCAAGCACTGTTAACCTGGCAGCTGTGTGCAGGGAGTACCTTGGCAGGCTCAGAGCAAATCTTGGAGCTCGAGCCACACTGAGGAGTTTGCCGTGTGCAGGTGAGCCTGAGGAAAGTGTTGGCTGTGGCCAAACACAGCAGAGCCAGCAGAGCTAGGCTGCAGTCCCAGAGCACTGCAGCTCAGGATACCTTCCTGTATCACTCTCCCTACCACTGAAATTCCTTTGTTCATCTTGGTTCCAGAACTGAGAAACACTTTCTAATGTTGCCTAAAGGATTACACAGAAGGAAGTTGTCTTAATTCCCTGTGCTTGTCACACAATGGCAGGGCAGGGCTCTAATCCTTATTTCCTTGTGCCTCCTGTTCTGCCCATTCTTGGTGCCTCTGTCTTGTGTTTGCCTGCAGAGCTCTGTGAGGGGAGGCACAATGTGTAATGAAAATCCCCACACAGGGCTGCTCTGGAAATAATGCAAAGAGAGGCAGCAAGTGGAATGGGAGCTGGGAAACTTGGAGCACAGGCCTTGGTGTGAAATCCAAGTACAACGTACTTGTGTGTCACCAGTAAAAGCAGTCGCCTTTGTAAGCAGTCGCTTTGCTGCTGCCTTGAGTCCCTGTCTGCTCCTGCCTGGTGGGCTCCCAGCCGCCTCTCCAGCAAGCTGTGTTTCCTGGGGCAGGGGCATCCTCCCTAGGGGTGGCACTCTCTGTCTGCCTCCTGAGAGACCCTCGGCAGTGCAGCACGGAAAGCGCTGTGAGCTGCTTCCTTCTGTGCGTGGCCCCTGGGGCGGGCAGGATGCTTGCTGCGGCCGTGGGCAGAGAGGGGTCTCTCTTGTCCCCTCAGCTGGAACTGGGGTGTCCCTCACCTGTGTCGCCTCCACAATAGCACTGCCGTGGGTAAGTACCGTGGGAAGTCTGGAGAGCCTCAAGTTCCTGCTTAAGCAAAGGATTGTGACCCTCTAGCTGCTGTGTTCTGGTGATAGTGTTATCAAAAGGATTTTGTGATTCTGACTTTCTGAAGGGTCAAATGCAGAGGAGAAACTTTTTTTGGTTGGTTGGTTGTGGTTTTTGTTTGTTTGTTTGTTTTGCTGTCTGCCTTTTGGTTGCTTTTAAACAGCTTACCTAGACAGGCCTTCCTAATGCTGTGGAAGAATCAACAAGAATCTTTTGCTCTGATTGATTGCAGAACAAATCTAAAACATGAAAACAGAGACAAATCAGGAAGGATTTTGGGTTGTTTTGGAGGAAAACGGCTTCAGATAGTGGAAGTACAGAGTATTTGGAGGTAAGGAGAGATAGTGCCATGCCGAGACAGGTAAGGATGGGGTAAAGCTGCACATGAGGGCAGGCAGGTTTTGAGGAGAGATACACAAGAGCCTCTAAAAGAGGCTGCCCCAACAAGCCAGGGACTACAATTAATAAATAAGTTCTTCATCTGTAACAAACATGTTCTGTTATCTGTAGATATCTGTGGCATGTGGTAACACCAATTAGATCCTCTTTAGAAAGCAGCTCTGAGTGACCGCAGAAGATAAAAAGTGACGTTGTGGTGAGGCTCCCCGGGATGCAAAGGTGGAAAATGATGTAGGGAAGGAGGGAAAAGGCAACCCCGACCGCCCTCTGGTGGGTCTCCAGCAGGAGCTCGCAGGGCCCGGAATCCGGGATCCTGCTGCAGGAGGGAGGCCACGGCCACCTTCTGCCCTCCTGCCCTGCAGAGGTACGAGAGCAATGCAACAGCTGTGGTGCAACCGAAGCCTCCATACAAAGGGATGGGCGGAGCAGGTTTCCATGCAGGTTTTAGTGCTGAGTTTGTGTCCTGCTGTAGGTTGCTGTTAATAATACAGCGTATTACACTGTGATTTGCACCTCGGGTGCCTTTTGCACTGCACCAAAACTGCCATGAGTTGGACTCAGAGGTTTCTGAGCTAGCAGTATTTTTATTTATTCATTTATGTTTAATAACCGCTTGGGTGTGGTGCCAGCTGCATGGTCAGAAGGAATGATCTGTGGCCACTTGTGCAAGCTGCAGTCCTGTGTAAGAGATGGCAAAGTCACCCTGCCCCAGTGCTGCTTTGAATGAGGTTTTTCTGAAGCGTGTGCTCTCTGGTGACAGAGAGGCCAAGTCTCATGATGGTTGTTCCTGGGGCCAAAAGCCCTTTATTTCCAGTCTCCTTTGTTTTGATTAGATTCCAAGCACAGTGCTGGTGGCTTCTGCCTGCTTACCTCTGATGGCCCCACAGATACTGGATGCTCAGGGTGCAGCAGGGAAGAGCTGTGGGCTCCTTGTGCTGCAGCAAGATCCCTCCTAGACCACATGACAGAGCTGTTCATCCCCCTTGTCTGCCATTTGCCAGCTTTAGGTGGGTGTTGAAACAGCCACAGCAGCATTCCCACTCTTGTGTGACATTCCCTGTACTCTGCCATGGATTGTGTTAGCCACTGAGTTATTCCAAGCTACCTCTGGTGCTCCTGCTGTTGTTCAGCGGCTCTTCCCCCAGCCTGACCACACTGGGGCTGTCTGGAGCCATGCAGGGCCTGCCACTGACCTGCTCCTTGCTCCCATCAGGTGATTCATCGCTGCTTCCCAGCAGCACAGCCTCCTCTTCTTCCAGTGGCTCCCTAATCCTTTCCACCTCCATCTCACCCGTGGTCTCAGTAATGCTCTTACTGCCCAGGCTGTCAGTAAAGACTCTGAGCAGCACAGAGCCAATGGGAGAACACAGCAGGACCCTGCTTTCCTAAAGAGTTCCCATTTCCAGTTGCATCCTGAAGGCTTTGACCAGATTTTAGTTTATTTTAAGGAATGCTAGGCTGGCTTTCTGATTCAGAGCAGGACTGGCCCAACCGGAGTGAGGAGAGCTGTTTTATGGTGGATTGCTGCGTTAATACTATTGCTCCATCAAGGAAACTGTAATCTCTTAAAATTAGAATTAATTTGACAAGATTTGTTTTTCATGAACATGTTGATTGGCATAAATCTCTTTTAGCTTTGTATCAACTATTCTTTTCCCAGGGATTAGTTTCAGACTGACAGGCCTATCGTAATTCAGTTTCTGTAGTTATATACTTTAATAAACAGACAAAATATCAGCCTTCTTTTAGACTTGTGGAATTTCTCCTGAAATCCAAGAGCTGTTGAAAATCAACATCCATGGTTCAGAGATCTCTTATGTTGAGACTTCCGTAAGCTTGAGCAAAAGCTAAATGGATCTGGAGATACAGGCATTAATTTAAGCAGCTAATGTCTGGTGCTGCACCCTGGGTGTGCCTTGGGAGAAAAAACATCCCCTTGTGATGGAGCTAAGGCACAGCTGTGGCTGATGAAGAGCATGCACAGACCATGATTTGATTTTAGCATCCTCCTAAACGAAGTGAAAAGCCTATTGTTGTGTAGTTGAACACATTATTGCATTATAGCTCTATGCTGTTGCTGAAGATTGACTCTCTGACATCTCAGAATGAAAGTGAGGAATTAATCTTTGAACCATGTAAAGTGTCAGGAATATTCACAGATGGAACAGACTCATTTGTGAACTAGGAGTGGCCAAACTATTAGAGGAGATCAGGAATCGTTTCAAAATCTGAAATCATTCTCAGTGTTAAATCTTCCCAAAGTACATCTTCCTTCCTTATAGATAATTAATCTTTCCTAACCTCTAATTTCTCTTTATGGTTGGCTTTAGCATTCCTTATATATACCTAATACTTTACCTGGTTATATTTGTCCTGTAAGCCTGGACAGGGATTTGAACATGTGTTGCCTTTTTCAATTTCAGGGCACTTACTTAAAATATCCAGAAATAATTGCTGGTGATCATTCACTTTGTGTTCAAACTCCTTCTCCCTGCTGATGTAGTTACTGCTATTTTTAGCTTTAAAATGCTAAATAGACAGTGCTTAGCTGGGCTTTTTCTGTTTCCTACCAACAAATATAATGATTTCTATTACAAGGCAATTTAGTGTTTGCTGGGTTTCATGTTACTTTTCAATTTGAAAACATTTCCTTTTTCTCTCTCGTGTTGACATCCACTGTGAAGCTTTCTGGGCTGGAGTTAAATGAAGGTGATGATGATAAATAAAATAAAGTGATGTTTGCCAGCAAATGTGTGAGCAGCAGGACAGATGCCTCCATGCTGGTCCTTGGCAGATGGTCCTGGGGATTTATTGACTCCATCCAGGTAATGTTTCTCCTTTCCCCCTATGTCCAGTTACTGGAGCAGGTTGGCTTTGGCACTGTGGTGCTGAAGATTCCCAGCAAACATACAGGGATTGGAGAGCTGGGTCTGATGGAGGTGCTCCTGGAGGGTCACAGGGCAGCAGGTTCCTGGTTTGGGGATGCTGACAGGATTTGTCTGGTTTCAGGGGAGCAGAGGGTAGTGAGCAGCTGTGGGACCCCATCTTTGGGAGCTAATAACCTCGGTGTTGCGACATCCCTCTTTGAGTAGGCAGATAAGGATGTAGAGGGGAAATTAGCTGTTAAGAGGAACAGGGTTGCAAACAAACAGGGGAAGAAACCAGAGCTCTGCAAGCACAGCCGGAGGTTTGGGTAAGGTTGAGTTTGGCAAACACACTCTCAAGCTGGTGGAAGAGTTTATAAATTTGGCCTCCAGGACTGATTTTCACATGAATCTGCCATGGTCAGCAGCTGAGTTGGGGTTACTTTTTCCATCTGAGGAAGAACATGTGGGATGCAAGAGCTCTGGTCTTGAGCAACAGAGCTGAGAGTTGGTGCCTCAGGTTAGAGTGGCCTGTGTGGGGTGAGGTGGCAGTTTTGGTGTCCTGGGAAGACTGAGCTGCCTGAGCAGGTAGCCAGGGTTGTGGGTTCAAAAGTGGTTCCTGACATTTTTTGCCAGAGGATGAACCTTTCCTCTCTTGTCACCTACCTTTCCATTGGTGTTGATGCTTTGGCATGTGGATCTTTTCACCAGGTATTGGTAAGACCCTTCTGCTAAGTTTGTGCCTGCAAATGTGTTGTAGCTGTTGATTTTATGTTACCCACTCTGTGGCATCGTGCAGGCAGCTGGTTTATTTCCTTTGTTCCTTTTGTTCTGAACACTCCAGCTCCACAACTGTTCCCCTTCAGCCTCCCTTCATGCTGGTTCAGTCCCTTCAAACTTGTTTAGTCTGCCTGAGCCTGATGCTCAGAAAATTGGGGGTGGCTCCTACTGTGGCCATCCACAGTAAACAGCCTTCCCACTGGAGGAAGGTGCCACAAAACCTTTATGTCTCACTTAAAATGCAATTGCACCCATAATTTCTTTCTGTTCTTTCTATCCATTGGTTAAAGATGGAAAGGGTCTCAGTAAATGTTGCTGAGGTATCTGCTTCTTCATGTTACACGGAGTCCTCTAAGTCCTCACCAACACTCCCAGCTTCCTAGGGTGTACATTGGCAGGGAAGGCACTGCTTCTTTACAGGTGGCTTCATAATTAGCTGTCCCTGGAAATATAAGCTTAATTACATTTTATGTATTGGCTCTAGAGAGACAGGAACTGTGTCCCTTGAAGGATGTTCTTCTGTTATCCAGAAATTTGTGGTTTTTTGCAGTGACTGAAGAGCTCTCAGGCAGTGTGGATTGCGTTTCAGATTGGCTCGAGCACCCACCGTCAGTGACGCTTCTCATCTCACCATTTGTATTCCTGCCCTTTCCTCTTCTGTCTCCAGTGCTTTGTCCTTTTGTCTCTAAAAATTGCAGAGACTCTTGCTTAGCTTTGATATGAACCATGTCCCCAGCAGTGACTTTTCCTTTTTTCCCCATCTTCCTTACAGAGCGAGTGGCAAGTCCTCGCTGGATGGCTTGTCCAGGAATTCTTCAACTGCTGCACCAACGCCTGTCTTCCAAAGCACTGATCTTCTTGTAGCAAAGTGACCAGCATTCACTTTGGAGGAACATCTCCTGCTGCAGGACAGTGATGTGGAACACAGCAGCAGGCAAGAGGTGTACTTCCCCCACTGGAATGTCCTTTTCATGTCTCATAGCTGTCCCTGGACAGGGACATTTCTGGATCCGATGAATGGAAAAGCAAACTGTTGCATGGCTGTATGGAAACTCTAAATCCAGTTATTAGATTGCCATAATCTGTGGAAAGAAGGGAAAATAAAGCACAAACCATGAAATAGCCTCCTCTTGCAGACTGATTGTGCCATTGTTGTAGTCCCTTGGGTCAACACACACCCAAGACATTCCTTCACCTCCAGGTGTTTGAAGAGGCTGATATTAGGAAGGACAAGCTGCTCTGCTGAGTGTAGGAGTTCAGTCTGACTTGCATGTCCCAGAAGACAGGATCTGGAGTAATTTCGGTGTAGCATCCCTGGGTGCTGGGTGTGAGAGAGAATCGGTCACATCCCCAGGTAGATGTTTCATGCAGGTTAAAAGAATTGTTCCTTGGAGATCCCTCTCTGTCTGCCTTGACTGCACAGGGAGTTGCAGAGAGATAATTAGATTTCAGATGTAGTCTACCCTAAATAAGGAACAGAAGCAGCAGTGGATTTCTGTGGGTTTGCTTTTCGCTTTGGCCTCTTTTTGTTGGTAAAAATTAGAAAGTGGGAATTTTGCAGAGCCTTCTTGGATTTGGTCCAGAAACACTGGATTTGCTGTTCTCTAGGAAAAGGAATCCCTGTCTTACACGTGTTGTTTTTTCTCTCTGCTTGGGGAAAAAAAAAAAAATAGTTTGCGGGTCAGTGTCCCTCCAGCACCTGGGTTTATCTGCCTGGAGTGCAGGACGTTAATCCCAGGGGAGCCAGGTGCTGGCTGGAGAGCTGGGTGTTGTTTGCTCCTGGGGATGGCTGTGAGCTGCCAGAGAAGAGTCAGCCGGTGGTATCCGGGCTCCCTGCGCGCAGAGCCGCCGCTAATCTGCAGACGAATGTGTTTCAACAGGAAAAATAAATCCTGCCCGTACCTGTGCTCGCTTGCTCCTGCCGGAGCCAAATCGCAGCGCCCAGGCAGCGTCACTCCCCGGGTCGGAGGCTCTTGTGCAAGCCCCGAGCAGCCGGGGGATGGAGCCGTGTGGAGGCTGCGGGAGCAGCGCCAGCCCGTGCGCGTTTTGCAATGCGCTCCCTGCTCACGCGTCCGTCAGCGCTCCTGGCTCCGCGCTGCTCTCCTGCCCTCCCCGCCAGCCCTCGCTGCCCCGTTGTTTGTTTGCCTCCTGAGTATTCGCAAGCGCGTTTTGAGCTCGGCCAAAACTCGGCTTTTTTAGCCCAAATGCTTGTTGACGTCACGGCCACGCCGGGGGAGCCCCGGCACAGCTTCGGGCACCGCGCACGGCGGAGCCGCGCTCTGCCCAGGGCCCTCCGATCCGGCGGGTTCGGCAGAGAACCCCAAATCCAGAGTGAACAAAGGCAGAAAAAGAGAGACATTGAAGGCATGCCTTTCACGAGTGTTTTTGTGTTTCTCCTTCTTTGGCTTTCGTAGACAGCCTTTGGCTTTTCTTTGCAAATCAGACTGCTTGTCATGAATTTTGGGAATGGAAAGAAATCTGGAAGCCCCAGGCCCCTGAGTGGCCGTCACTGTTACGGGATAAGTGTTTGCAAATGACAGCTGCACTCACCGTGGTCGGGGACGCAGGGGAGGAGAAGCCACTTCTGTTATTTGCCAGCAATCTCAGGGAAGAAATGCTTGCTAGACAGACTGGTTTGTGACATAAATGTAAAACATTAGCAGAAAAGGAACCCCAAAGAACCATCTAAAACCTAAGAAAAGCCACTTGCTGTTGGTCTTGTCTTGCAAGTTGATATATTGTCTTTGCTGTAATGATTAAAACAAAATCCTTCAGCTCAAGTTTTTCCTACTGGACAGTGTCTGTGAGAGAAACTATTTCCATTTCTGCACCTGGAAAGTTAAAATCAGGGAAATAACTTCTTTGCTTATGGCTTACCTATCAAAGAAGAGGCAGATTTTGGCCATCATGTTGCCACCCCCATCCAGACTTCCTCAATGTTTGGAGCAGACTGATCTGAGTTGTTTTTTTATCATACATGGCTCCAGATACAAAGCTTTGTTCTAGCTCCTCTGAGACTCTTTTTGGATTTCCCATTTGGCTGGGCACCATCTCTGACAGGATCTTCAGGAGTAGAGCCTGGGCTTGTACCTCCTGTTCAGAAAGAAAAACAAACAAAACACCCCAGGGCAGAGAGTGTGCAGTCAAGGTGCTCCACTGTCCTGCAGGCTCTTCTGTGCTGCCTTTAGCTGAGTGGGAGATACTTCTTCCCTTCCTCTTCATGTGTAACCTCAGCTACTGTCAAGCCCTCATTTTCTTTGGTTTGGGGTTGTTCATTTTTTTCCTCCTTATTTGATAATTTATGTCCTTTTTCCTTGTGACATGGTCTTTTCCTCATCCTTAATATTTCTGTCTTTTCTCAGAGCAGTTGAAGGAGTCAAGCTGTGGGTGAGTCTGTGCCATCCTCACCATGGCACTGGTGGTTTGAATGCAGCCATAAATCCTGAGACTTGGAAGGAGCTCATCTGCTGACAGCAATGCACCCGTGGGTCTGCTTGATGCAAATGATTTGTGATGTGTCACTGGGCTGGGCTGCCAAGATGTAGGTTAGGGGCAGATGAACTGGAAATCACTGCAGGAAGACGAGGACACAGTAGTCAGCCACCTCCATCCTCTGCTTTCAGTGTCTATGGCACAAAGCAGGAAAAGAAGAGATGGATTCAGCTGCCAGCAATTCACACAATGAAGGGCTGGTAGGGCTGTGGCAAAGGCTGTGCCTGATTCCTGGGGCTCTCTGTGCTCAGGGGACAAGTACAAGTGGTGCCAGTGGTGGCTGTGCTGCCCCTGGAGCTGCACATTCCCAGGGCTGTGTCTCCTCTGCTCATCCCCTGGACAGGACACTGGCAGTCTCTGCCCTCTTTCAGTCATGTCTGAGGAATTTATGGCCAAAAGTTGGTGCCAATATGAGATTCACTGGGACTTGCTGGCATCCTTAAACACCAAGGGGCTCGGACTTGTGTTCCTCTGCATTGTGAATAAAATTGGCTTTTGCTAAGTTTCCAAGAAGGGTTCTTTTCCACAGGGGCTGCTGCTCCTTGGGTACCTCTCCATGGGGAATGCACTGGAGCATTCCTCAGGGCTGGGGAGATGCAGATCTCCCTGCTCTTGCAGAAGTTATGGGAGGGGAAGGGGAAATGGAGAGACAAACCACCCTGTGCCGTGGCCACCATGGCCTGTCCACTTCAGGAAATAAACTGAAGGCAAGTTCCCTCTGCGTACCATGGTCCCCTAAACTTGCATTTCATACCAATTTAGTGCCTGCTGATGTGATTTTGGAGAGGAAACCCGTTATGGGATGCTAGTTCAGGTTGTGCAATGAAGCAGGTGATTAGCTGGCAATTAATGAGATGGCAGATAAG
Organism: Oxylabes madagascariensis; assembly: GCA_013400675.1. Classification (NCBI taxonomy): domain Eukaryota; kingdom Metazoa; phylum Chordata; class Aves; order Passeriformes; family Timaliidae; genus Oxylabes; species Oxylabes madagascariensis. The sequence continues at coordinate 24,482 of VYZR01065381.1, forward strand.
GGTCTTTTGGGCTGAGATCACCCATATTTTGTTCTGTGTGTGGATTTCTCTGCTCTGTCACGGCCCTGCTGCAGATGGCAGGCACTCATAACCTCTTCCTCCCAGTGCTCTCCAGTAGCAGATAGGGTAAATCCTAGGGTAAGCGTGTGACTGACTGGAAAACTCACCAGCTGCCATGGGAGCCTCTTTTCCTGTGAGTGTGGTCAAGTGCAGCCCACAGCCCTGGAGGCTTCTCCTTCCCTCACCTATCCATGGCTCTCCTGCTGTTTGCTGTGGCCGTCTCGGTCCCCTGGAGAGCAGGGATCCTCACCATCCTGGTGAGGAGGATGTTGTGCCTGACTGGGGCTCCAGTGTAGCTGCTTGATGTAGCTGGGCATCTCCAAAGAGGCACTTGCTAGCTGGTCATCATTTTGTTTTCCCTTGGTTCCTCTGCTTTTCTTACTGCCTCGTTCCTCACAAAATTCCATGTGCTTTGCTCCTCCAGGTAGCAGCTCTAGGCTGCTTCGTGCTCACTGTCAGCAATCCTTTATTTCACACCACAAAGCAGGGCTGCAGGTGTGGCCCCATGTCTCCAGTGCCTTGTTTGCCGTACCCTTGCTATTAGTATTCTTTGGAAATTGCAAAGCCAGGGAATCTTGGAAGGGGTCTAGAAAAAAACCCAGGGACAGGTTAGTGTGCTTAGCGGTGTGACAGCAGGCAGTATCTTGTCCTACCTTTTCCAGCTTGAAAAAGGTTCCAGGGGAAGAAATCTGGGTTGCTGGTGGCTTTTGGTGGGCTGTGATGTGGTTTGAAATGTCCCTGTGGGAGGAAGAAGTTTAAAGAGTGATTTAAGGGCTTTAAGGTGTTGGGAGGGAGGCTGGGGACGGGCAGGACCATCTGCACAAGGGATGCATAGAGGCTACAGGGAAGGGAGGCATTGCAGGGGACCAGTTCCCATCTGGTGGGAATGGTGGTGAGCTGGGGGTGGGGGGATGCATGGCAGGGGAGGGATGCAGGAGCTGGGCACATCCAGCAGCGCACAGGGGTGACAGCTGCTGTGGTGTTTAGAAGCCAGCTCAGGGGTACTGCTCCTCAAACAGGGCTAGTGAGCACATTCCAAGGCTTGGCTGCTGTGCTAACTCTGGGATCAAATGGGTCCTCTGGTGTAGTTCAAGTATTTTGTGAAAAATTAATCTGCAATTCATGTCAGCGTGATTGCCCTTACAATGTGATGGCAATTTCAGGAAGTGCAATGTTTGATGACCGGTATCTCATCTTTTAGAGGGTGATTGAGATTTCATTTTCACACTCTGATGTAAATTTCTTTAAATTTAAGATCTGCTGAGGGGAGAAGAGAACAATTTATCTTAGATGAATCACAAAACTTGATAAATCCTTTAGGTGTAGTGGTCTGTGTTGCTGGTGGTTTGCTGCTATACAGACTTTAGGTCTGAAAAAGCTTCCACTGTGCAAAGTTTTTTTTTTTCTGGACATGAATCCATGACCCTCACTAGAAACTATGCAAACACACAGGGACAGCCTGACCGTGCAAGGTGGTGCTTTTACCAGCTGCAGGTCGGGGTCAGGCAGATCACAGGGAAGGATCACAGCAGCTCCCAGTGCTCCCTCTCTCCTCCCCGCATTCCTGAGCTGCGGTGATTTAAGGTTAACATTCCTTCATTTGTTTGCAGCTATAAAAAATAGACATCTTACAGGGAATGGTGAGATGATGTGCAAATTCAGCAATGAGAGATAGAGAATGTTATATTCCCATTGGTGGTTGTTTCTTCACGTATTTTAACAGAATTGAGGATGGACAGACATCTTGTTCTTTTGAAGACCTGCACAAGCAGGTCTTCAGGTCCAGCAGGACCTCTTGGGTAGTACCCCAATACCAATCAGTTAGGAATGACTTGAAGTATTAAAAAATTTCACAGGTTCAGACTATTAACAATTTCTAACAGTAAACATCATCTGTGTTTTTTTGCCCTGTGTTTTAGAGGGCTGTGCACCCTGAGCTGCTGCCCTGTAGGAATTTTGATCTGTTTTAACTGTGAGCAGCTGGTCTTTGTCATTGGCTTCAGGATACTGCTCCTGCAAGGGCAACTGAAATTTTCGTACCTTTGCCTTTTTCTATTTTAGCTTCAAAGGACACATCTCTATATTATTATGAAAATCATCTTTTGCTAGACTAAAGTTTGAAGCTGCAATATTAACCATTTTATATGCCTGTGATCAGCGTTTCTGTGGTGAAGACACAGCTACATCCTCTTTCTGTTCTAACCCAGCCTGTTTGCTATTTTTGCATGTGATATTTTGATGCTGCCTCACCTTATGCTAAACCCCAGTCTTCTATTTATTTTCTTTATTTGTGATTCAGTTAGCTTTTGTATTGCCAACATAACTTACTTCAATAACACATTCTATGGTATTTTGAACTTGCTTTGTGGTGTTTTTTTCCACTCTCTGACAAATTATTTTATTTGTCTATTTTGGCACTATATAAGGCCTGGTTTTCTTTCTTTTTAAGGACACTGACTGATTTCTACATGAAAATTTCACCAGCATTAAGACTACTTGTTAGTATGCACAGCTACAGCAGAGGATGTTTTATTTTTTGACAGCTCCAGCTTCGTTAACGTCTCTGTAAACTGTGGAAAGAAAGCTGCCATTTTAGTACATAAGTGGGCTGTACTACAAACAGACACATTTCCGAAGCAGGAACCAATCCGCAAAATATTGCCAATTTGCATGCAATTAGAAATGAGATTGACTATCATATCTTTAATTAAATATGCTAAGTGAGTTGATCAAAAAATGGCCAAGCTGACGAAATGAAAGTATCCTTGATCTGCATCTAAATATACATTTTTCAAAGGAAGACGTAGCCTTTTATCATGCCTTCATGTTCCAATAGCTGGCATTGATTTCAGCCTGTCAGCTTGGATCTACTGGTGCTGGTAAGGAGTCTTTGATAATATGATGATTTTTTTTTAAATAAAGCTATTTTTTCCCCCAGAGGTACATGGATTTGGGGTCACCTTGTTGGGTTTGCCCTTTTGTATTCAATGAGTTACTCAGAATCTCCTGCTCCTGCTTATTTATTTAGTTTTGTGATTTTGTCAAGGTTATCAGCTAGATATTTTATCAGGGTCTATTTCCTCTGTGCCTCTAGCTTCTGAAAATTGAGATTTAACTTCGTCTGGCAGTTAGGACCTACTGCACAACCACTGGCAGCTCTGCAAACCTTGTCAGCTCACCAGAGGGGCTGTGGGGAAGGGAAGCTGCCTCTTTCTTGAGACAATGCTTTGACCCAGAAGAATATCCAGTGCATTACCTTGCAATCCACTGTCACCATCTGTCCTCTCCAGTTATGTGCTTTCATCCACCATCAGCCACCTGCCCTGTGAAACACTGATGGGATATTTTCTTTCACCTTTTACTACACCTCCTCTCAGACTGGCCAAGACTCTCTTCTTAAACCCAGGTACCAGTTTTTCTTCATCTGCTTGTCTGGCTTGGTGTGCATACATCCACCCAGAAAACAAGGGCAGTTTACTTCACAAAGAAATATGGTTTTACTTACTACAAGCCATTTTAAACCATTTATTTGACTTTTAAATTATCCTCAGCATTGAACTCCCATCTGCTTTGCAGATGGAAAGCAGCTCTTACCAAACAGCCTTTGTTGTCTGGGATATCCTTAGCCCACACTCAAACCATTCCGACGTTCTTCTGACCACTTTCATTTTACATTGTCCCCAAGGCTTAGCCAAGCTCCCTGGATTTCCCAAGCAGGTGGTAATTGCTGTTCTGGAGCTTTTTGAGCTGGCATTACATGGACCAACCTCCTGACCAACCTCAGGCTCTCTGAATCTGCCCAGGCAAGAAGTGTGGGGCTGTGCTCTCCTTCTGCGGGGTCTCACTGTCAGGATATAATTATTCCTCACCAAAACCTTCTAAAGGATTATGTCAGTGTGAAGGGTGCTGCACAAATGCCACGCCAGGTGTGATGTTCTAGGAGACCAGGAGAGATGGTGCTTTTCCGTCAAGCTTGTTTGAAAACTGCATCAGTGCTGTTATCTGAAGATAGGCTGGTGTTGCTCCATCACTGGCTCTAATGTTAAAAAAACAACTGCTGCAACTCCTGAGGTGACCAATGGAGAGGCCATATCATGTGCAGCATCCCTTCCTTATCAAAGTGGACCCACAGAGGGAAGCTGAAGAGGGACCTCTCCCCTTGTGTAAAATAGTGTGATCTATCTGCATTACAAAGGTCACATTTTTCTTAACGCCTACACACAGCACCACATCGCTTCACAGAAATTGGCCTCTTGATGTTTGTTTTGTGTTTTAAACAAATTTCTGGCAACATTTCTGGTATGTCTCTGGGATTTCTGATGTCTCTATGCGTCCTTAAATGGATCCCCTCCAAGTTTATTTCTTTATAGGCACCAGCTGATATGTATAGATAATTGCAAATTTAATGGTTGGAGTTATTCAGTAATAACTAGGTTTGTTAAGTTAACTTTGGGTAAGACTTAGCACTGAAGACCTTTGCCCTTCTGTTTTTAGGTAGGCAGTGCTGTCATGGGGACTGGAGATCCTTTGTCACTGTTTGGATAAACCAGACACACAGAGGCACCTCCTTCATACACACACTGAGTCCTCTTAAGATGACAGCAAGGCCATGACTTTACAAAGTCTGTTCAAGTTACTGCTTTGGGCAAAGCAGTGTTTTTGGCTCAGGACACGTGATACATCTAACACAGAGAGTGCTTGGAACAGACTTTTCCTCTGTTCTTTCAATGATGAGCAGGCATGGCCAGCCAGACCCAGCCTACCAGGAAAAACAGCATCCTGTCAAAAACAAGCAGTCCTTTTTTTTTTGACCCCTTTGCTGTTTTTAAAAAGAACAATATCTGATACTTCAGATTTTTGTCTGCTATTGCCCATTTCATGACCGTTCTGTGACTGAGCGTGGTACAACCACAGGGTATGGTGCAAAGGGCTGATGTCAAGCAAGAGGTAACAGACTTCTTTATAGCCTTGCAGGTGCCTCAGCTACCCATGTTGGCAAGACATTTTCTTTCAGAATCCTTTTGGGTTTAGCACCAATGCTTTGGATATGCCGCAGCCAAGAAGTTCCCCATTTTAGTCTGTTGTTGTATTCTTTCTTTGTTGATTTTTTTTTATATATACCAGACATTACTTCATGTACTTTTATTCTGTCTCCCTTGCTTTTCTCTGAAGATAATAATCCAAATCTTTTAAATCTTTTGTGAATTGCCACACCCTTGATCCTAATTGTTGCTCTTTGAATCCTCTGAAGTTCCCAGTCTCTGAGATGGCTGGAGATGGCTGGACCACAGCAGTCTGCTTGAAGTTGTACCACAGATCTTTGTCAAGATATTGTATCTTTTTATTGTTCTTCAGCCTATTTTATCTGTTTGCTTATGTTATCTGCACACAAAAACCACATCTGGGTGGCACCTGGTGGCAAAGGCTGTGGTCTAGGTTACTTCTTAAAGCATTCATGGTATACTTGTGTAAACTGCTCCTAAAGACCTGTATTGACTCCATAGCCCCGTAGGCCATTCCAGTGGTTTGTGATCTTTGCTATTAGAAAAACAGAAAAATATCTAACCTAAAGGTAAAAATTTATGTCTTACATACCTCCCAAGGACAAGGAAACCAGCTTTCTCCACTTGTCTGTGTGATGTCCTCTCACAGGTTTGAAGACCCTCATCATGTTTCCCCTTTAGCATTCTCCTTGGGAACATCTGCCTTTTGGGTCAGGTTTTCTAGACCTCTTGGCATTCCTATTGACCTTACCAACTGGGCCATATCTTTCCTGCCCAGTTGAACTCTCAGCTGTCCTGTGCAGACTGAATGGAAGTGATTCCCTTGTGTCCTACCAGGTTTAAGCCAGGTCACACCTAACAGCAAGATGTATACATCAGCTGATGTTCAGCTTGTGAACGACTGCACTACCCTACTAAACCACCTTCTGCAATATTGTTGTCCTATAGCTCCACCACAGATTCAGGTCTTTTCTCCATCCGTTGTATTTTTCTCCATCCTCATGCAGAGGAGGCTGGACCTGGACGGTCTCCTGCTTGGTGGAATTTGAAAATTTACCTGTCCTCATCCTCCTGTTGAATAGTCCGGTACAAGCCCTAATCAACTCCATACAATACAACCTTGTGTTTTGAAAGAAAAATCAGTCATCACCACATTCAAGTAGCATTTAATTTGCTTGCTTTGGCCTTATGACAGATTTCATCCAGTCCACTTCTCATTTTATGAGAAAGACAAATGAGAAAGTAACTTATCAACAACTTTACCTTCTTGCCTTTCCCTGTCAAGGCCCCCCCTTCTTTAGCTGTACCTTGGCCGTTTGTCATTTATAATGGATCTTAGCAGTTTGCCTTTTCTAAATTCAGAACTTCATGCAGATACATGAACTTTGTTGGCCATTGTGTTGTCCATTCATGTGGCATTTTTGGAGGCCTCTGAAGTTTTTCTTAGTTCCCATTGGGGTCTGATTAACTTAATAAATTTATGGCAGCCCAGTCAGTTCAACTTCTGACAGTCATGAATAGCCTCTATGTAATTTGGAGAATGGTTAATAGCCTGTCTTGTTCCAACATTTCCTTATTCTGATGCAATTTTTGAGCATAATACCAGAGAAAACCAGTAATGGGAGGACAGCACTATGATTTTTATTATGTTTTTACACAAAACCCAAAACCCTTCTTTTTTTTTTCTGTGTTGAGCAATTAGCTTATGGAGTTCCAATTCCAGCCTTTTAGAGTCTCTTCCTGGTCTTCAAGGTCCATTTGTGCTGTTCTCATTCCCCCTTCTTCCACTGCCGACTGAAATTAGAGATTTTACTGGCTTTCACAGATTCAGATTTCTATACTCTGTTGGTATTTCCATATATTGTTTATTGGCTCAAACAATATATGGAAACATCCCATTTGGCATAATGGCTTGATCTTTGTAACCCTGGGAATGTATAACCTCTAGGCCTTAAATATATAGAATCATAGAGTGGTTTGGGTAGGAAGGGACCTTAAAGGTCATCTAGTTCCAAGACCCCTGCCTATATATGCACACATATAAATCTATCTATATATATAAATCTATCTATATATATAAAAGCTCAAATATATGTTTTTGTGTTTGAACTTTTGGTTGGTAAGTATCAATCTCCCATCCTCACCACTGCACCAGAGCCTGGTGTCCTACCTGCTCTGCACATCTAGCACCTTGCTTTTAATCAGGTCAATGTTAGACTTGTAAAGAGGTGTGAATCTGAATTTTAAATGCTGTACTTGGCTTGCACAAACTCTCAGCACATGCAAAGTGGTGTGGTGCAGCCTACAACACAATAATGTAAACCAAGAGCGTTGACACACAGTAGGTATGAAGTGGCTGGTTACTCATCCCTGAGTAACCTCCCACCCGGACAAGCCTTTAGCTAATGGTTCAGCTAATGCTGTCTTTCAAATTAGATCCACTATAATATTTCAAATTAAAGAACCCAGCTGCAGTGGGATAGACACATGGGAAAGATTAAGATGAATTAAGTAAAGGTGTGACATTAAATTGCAACAGTTAAAGCCCACCAAATCCCTATGTGGATGTTCTCTCTTTTACAGATAAAATATCCCTCACTTCCTTTACGTTTATTTCTGAAAAGCTTAATCCTAAAGTGTTCACACTGGGGTTTAAGGCCCTCTTGCTTTCCTATCTGCAGTTAATTCAACTTAAATGTCTTAAGTAGGCTGCCAATCTAAGTTAATAGTAGATGGCTTTCTGCTCTACTTATAACTTGTGTTTTAAGGCAAAGAAATAGGTTCTATAAGTTCTGTCTCGTGTCATTTGACAATTTTTGTTAGGCAAGTGCTACATTATCATCATTTTTGTTGCTTTTTCTGTCTATTAGACATCTCAGCATGGGACATTAAACATCCTCTCCTCTTTTAGTCTAGAGATTTATAATGCTAATTTTACAGGAATGCCATTGGGACCAAGCCAGACGTATTACAGATATCTAAATGTCTCGTGTCTACACAAACCCACCCTGACTGATGCTGCCTTGCTATCTTTCTTTTTTTCTCATCAAACTTTTCATTTTTTTTTTCTGGGATTTTTGTGCTGTCTTGATCTCAAGTTTTAAAGCACTTCAGGCTGCTGGATTATTGTAAGATAAATGACTGAGTCAGGTCAGGCATGTTTGTGGCATTAGAAAGTAATCTGATATGAAGAATTCTTCAGGGCTCAGGTGGAAGTGGAACAGTGCTCTCCTGGTAACCATTTTGGGAAGAGAAAAGATTCTGGGAATAAGGAAAAGAGCTGGGTGACTTGCATGCACCCTCTAACCAATATTGACTGCAATTAATTATTTTTGTTTGCAAACATCAGGCGCCCAGGTGTTTTGAGCCATTGCATGCTACCACATTTCCGTGCATTAGTAATGCCAGGACGAGCACACTGTGCCACTCTGTAGCATTGTCATTGATTCCTGATCTCCCAGCAATATAGGGCAAGGCAGACTATTGAGTCAGGCTTACATGGGATCATGAATTGAAAGCTTGCTATAAAAAACATTAAATAATTAAAACGCAAATTCCACCAGGGATGCTGAAATGAAGAGGAGCAATTTACAGACAACGTGAGTGGATGCTCAGACAATGGACTCATTACATTTCTGCATTGAATATGTGTGCCAGTTAAAGCCCTGGTGAAATATTCCAATTGAAAAAAGGGATGGAAGGTGATTTTCTAGCTTTCGGTTGCAACTGTTCCCTGATTGAATCTACTGCTGAAATGTCAGGCATTCACCAAGGCATTTCTAAAGCACCATGCATTCTATCACTGGCACATACTGGCTACCAACCAGTGACCTTTGTGGACAAGGAAGGAGGGGAGCAGAGGAGGGAAACTGAAGAAGAATAATGGCAGTGGGGTGTGGAGAACACACCTGTAATCTCTGAAGTCAAGTTACTTTCATCTTGCACCGAAGTTATTAGCTTCAACTGTTTGATGATTCCACAAGTACAGAAAAGGTGAGTTTAGCATTTCTTGGGGAGATGAATCGTGTATTTCCACACCTGAACACCTCATGCTTCCTCTCGGATTTACCTTGGATTTGAACTTTGTTTGCAAATACCTTGTTTTGAAAACATAAATGTTTCCAAGCAGTGCTCTCTGTAAGTAAAATACCGACATGAACTCTTCGCTGATCATCTTCAGTCTGTTTTTTCAAGACTTAGCATCATTATAAAATACTCAGTAAAAATATTGATTGCTGAAGTGCAGATTGTTTTTCACATTTCCTTTGGCCTGATCCTTTAACCACAAGCAGACATAAATAGTCCAACAGATCTTTATTTCTTTTGCTCTAGAGAAGCCAACCATATGTGTTGGAAGGAATGAGACTGTTGACCGTGAGTTGGGACATCTGCAGGGAGAAGGGGAGAAGATGGGCATGCTGTTTCCTTTTTTATGTGACAAAGGACAGAGAAGCAGCAGGGAATTTCAGCCTGGACAGAGTCAGTAGGACAGGTCACATCACGGGACTCTGTACATCACTTCAAGGCACAGAAAAAAAGTTATGTGGGTGGGTGAAAAGAAGCTGCACTTGATGTTTATTGATTTACCTATGGTCTAAATTATTGAGCTGTAGGCCCACTCTAACAGTACTTCCAAACAAACAAAAATAATTTTTGAAAAACTGGAAGGAGAATTATAAAAAGTTACAAGGATAGAGCAAGGCGTGGAGAACAGAATTAAAAATCTTGATACACAGTCCTTAAACCTGATAGCTAAAATGAATAATTAGAAGCTCAGGCTTGATGAATGCAGACAAATACAAAGGCGTAAATTTGAGAGCTAGGCTATGAGGCCATCTTAAAAGCCTACATAACTGGTGGACTTCTCTCTCAAATTCCCAGACTGCATATTTCCCAGTCAACAGCTGCTTCAGTAGAAGTTACTGTCTGGATTAATAAATTTCTGAATTAAATCCTTTTGCTTTTCATGCAGGAGGTCAAATGTGTTGAGGTTCTGCTTGATGTGTGCAGTAACTTACAAAGCCACTTCCTGGTTAAGACCCTTCAAAGCACATATAATCCCCAGTGATTCCCCAAAGCCACTTTTTAATACCTAAACTACTTGTGCTTCTTAATTTTTTTGTGTCTGGATTTATACAGAAAACAGAAGAAAAAAAAAAAAAAAAAAAGGAAGGAGGGTGAAGTGCTTTTTACTTTCCAGTATTTAGACCTCTTAAAACTGAAAGGTACTGTGCTCCATGATATATACACATTGCCTTTTAGTGGGTTTCTCATGGGTGGGCAAGTTTTGGAATTCAGAAGAGAGAGGAAAGACTATATTAAAGACTATTAATTATTTTACCTAGGGAAAAGCAGAGTTTTTCTGCTATTTGCAGAGCAGTGTAAAGAAAAAAATATAGGTCAAAATGCAAATGCTCCTTTAAGCTTCTCAAGCCACTGAGTTTATGTATTTCTTTTCTATTTTGCTATGTCAAAACACTAATATTAATAAATAAACAGCACAGTACTAAATATGTGCCCAAACACCAATATGAACATCAGTGCCACAGCTGGGTGACTTGGTGAGGAACTGCCATCACTTGAAAATATGCGAGGGAGAGGTCCAAGGTCTGATGTGTCCCTTCACCACCTCTACTCTGGTGCGGGGGCCTTCCAGATGAACAAAGCACTGTGGGATTCTCACTGAACTTGACAATTTATAGGTACTTAATTCCTCTTAAAACAACACAAAAACCTGCACCCTAACCCAAACTGTCATTTGAAATTTGGAACATGTCTTGATTAAGGTCATAAAAGAATGATAAGAGTAATGAATGAAGAGTAATGAACAGCACTCAAATATGCTGAGTCTTACTTTATTGCATTAAATACAAGACAGCCTTTCTTCTTTGTATTACACTCTTAATTGTCAAACAGATATTTTGAAAAGCAGGTTCCAATTGATGTGTCCTTGGAGAAAGACTTGTGCTCACCCTGCAGAAAGCTTTAATTCCTCAGTGTGTTTTAAAATAAGGTTTTAGTGCTGAGCTTCCTGACTCAGTCTTAATGCAATTCAAAAGATATTTTTTTTGACAAGGAAAAATGAGTACAGTCACCAAATTAATTGTCTTCGAAGGAAAAATAAAACTAAAGCTGAATAAATGTACGTCTCCCCTCAGTTTCTAAAACTCTGGTTTTGGAAATGAAAAAGTTTCCCATTTTTTAATGCCACTTCTTGTATTTGTGTAAAATTGTAGAGGACTGCATGGAATATAGCTACGTTTTATTAACTCCTGCCTCTGTTTATAGAGATTGAATACTCGACACCATCATTTTGAAATGTACATATTACACCAAGCCAGGGCACACCTTCATCAGGGTCCCAGCGTCATTTATACTCTCCTCTTCATGCAATTTCTTGTGCTGTAACTTGATGGCACAACCTCTGACCTGCGTTAGGGTGCAGAACCTTATTAATGCACCCTGCTGAAGGAACTCGAAACCCAACGTTCAGCTGACTCACCAGGCAGATGCGTCTCACTTCCAACAGGACCCGAGTGAAGGGCATAAGCCTCGTCATGGAGACAGGGTGATCCTGTAGGACAGCCTGGGAATAACTAAGCTTGTAGCAAAAACCTTTGGGCTTCTGCTGATTGAATGACTCACAGAGCTAAGCCCAGCGAAGCTGGTAAATTTTACCCAACAGAGCTTATGCAGATCTTGGCTTCAATCCAGCAGAGCACTTAAGCACATGCTTAATTATACGCAAATGACATAGAGCAATTGAGGTACGCACGTGTTGCTGGGTGGAAGACTTTATTTAGAGAAACGTGGAAAAGTTGGTGACCCCTGACAGAGGTGAAGTTGAGAGGTGCAAGTGATACCGTGCCACAGGCCAGGCTGCAGAGGTGCAGCTGGTTTGGGTGGAGAGCTAGCCCAAGGAAGGCGTTGGGTTTTAAGATTTGGCCTCTAGCAATCCTCCAAATAGTTTACTGTGCGGGGTCATGGTGAACATCATCATGATGGAGATTACAGTGCAGGAAACTCACGCTGGGACTTTCAGGTGGATTTGGAGGCCCCGAGAACCCGAGGGACACCACCTCTGTAGTGGCACTGGCATTCTGCAGCGGGACCTCACCCCAGAGATGCGTCAGGAGTCGGGAACCAGATCAGGCTTTACTTCTTTACACTGAGGGTGGCAGAGCCCTGGTACAGGCTGCCCAGGCAGGTGGTGGAATCTCCCTCTTTGGAGACATTCCAAACCCACCTGGACGCGTTCCTGTCACCCGCTCCGGCCGACCCTGCCTGGGCAGGGGGGTTGGACGGGATGATCTCCAGAGGTCCCACCACAGCAATTCAGAGAGC
>VYZR01065385.1:0-27096 GCA_013400675.1 Oxylabes madagascariensis
CTTTTTGCAGTCTCTTATCTTAGCTAGAAGCACCTTGCATGGAAACAATTCTTCCCAGAACCTCTGACACCATTAATCAATGAAATACCCTGATGAATCTACATAACAGGACTTGTTTGTTTCAGACCTGAACCATCCCTGGGACTTTGGGCTGCTGTAACCTAGGAAGATAATGAAGGCACAGTAACCAACAAGCTGAGCAAATGGAAATGGGGTGAGAAGACAATTTCAATGATCACATAAACATGTGGTTGTCTGAAGTCCTGAGGCGCTTTGTGCAAGAACAGTGGCGTTACCCACTGAAACCTGAACATGTTCCAATCTGAGGGACAAGGTTCTGCCTTCAGATTCCCCATCGCCACCACTGCAGTTGGACTCATCACTGGATTTGTGTCCTGTGGCAGGGCTGCTGGAGCCTGGCTCACTGTAAGAGCAGCCTTGTTGCTGTGCCAAGGTGAGGTAAGCACTTTGTCAGCACACATGGCCAGCGGGCTCAGGCTCCCCGTGTTGAGCACTGTACGGTCCTCTGCACACTCAGCACACTGTTCAGCAGGGCTGTCCCAGCAAAGCAGGCACCCCTGCAGTGGCAGGACCTGCCATTTCAATTCATCATTCCTGGCCACAACTTAGAGAGAGCTCAGGTTGTGTCGAGGGACACGATTTGCTGTCACTGATGTTCAGGAAGTGTTGGTGGGTCTGCAAGGCCTTCTCCAGGACTAGTGACAGGAGGTCCCTCACTGGGGGAAGTGGGCCTCTATAAAAAACAGCTTGCTTGTAATGGGTATGAAGTATATCAGTCTAGTACCTGAATAGTGTCTCTTTGCTTCTTCTGTCCTCAGGAAAGGCTGGACAGTGCACTGCAAGGGAGACCTGTGAGAAAGTCCTGGCTCTGCTGTGCTGATAGGGGCTGCCTCTGCTGCAAGGCGAGAACTTTCCCCTCCTCACACAGGGCTTCTCAGTCAGTCTTTGCAAACCCAAAGCATTCCACAAGGTCTAAAATAACTTTAACGATACAGTTTGGGGTTTTTTTAATGGACTTGATTTTCCATTTTCACATGTGATTTAGGGTTCAGCTTCAAAAGATTTTCCCCAGGGTCTCTTCTGTGTGTTGGAATGGGGCACGGGGGTGAGGGTCAAGAGCTGGGTAGATAGCAATGCCCTTGGACACAGCTGATTTATCTTGAATTTTCAAGGACATTGAAAAAAGGAAAACCTCAAAAACTGCAGATTAAAATCTGCAAGCTTCCCAGTACTTCATATTTATGTATTTGTAACAAAAACACAAAAAAACACAGCCCAGAATCTTACCAGGTAAAACTTGTATCTGCTCAGTAGTGTAAGATGCCCCTGTGCGAGTTGAGGGTGTTGCACACACAAAATTTTTCTCCTCCATGAAAATGCCACAGTGCCATAGAAGAAAATGTCTGGTGTGGAAATACCTGCAACTCACAGCTGGGAGGATACAAGGCAGGAACAGAGAGGGTTAAAGAGAAAAAGTGTGGTGGAAGTGGCTGTCACCACAGATGAGCATTAGCTCTGTCTGTTGTTTTCTTTGAATGCTTGGGAAAGTACAAAATTACAAAGGAGTATTTTTTGATTATGCGGCGATGGCTGTTCTTGTGTTTAAAAGGAGAAAAGAGAAAAAACCAGAGCAACATATTTGTCGTCAGTAGATGGGGTCTGAATCAAAATCTTACCTTCTAACACTGCCGAAGTTTGAAATCCAAGACTGGGTGTAGAGAGTAAGCAAAGAACAGACATTTTAAGTCTTCACCAAAAACATTTCATTCAGATTAAAATGTCAGTTCCTAACAGAAAATATACTTTAATCTTTGGAAGATTCTATTTGTTCCTTTTCTACGGAAAATCTGTGACAATTTCTGTACAATACCAGGAATTGTGTCCAAAATTTTTATCTGTGACTTAGTTGCAGATTTTGTGCGCATTCTGGAGATGGGGGATATCTCAAATAGTTGAATGGTAGCTGGAGTCCTGCAGCAGGTATGGAAACACAAGGGAACTGTGTTCACTTCTAGATGTGATTAGCCACGTCCCCTAAAAACTCTGGTAACTTCTTCAGCAAAATATGCGGTTGACTCATAGCAGAGCTCTGAGTACACAGGGCAGCTGCCTTGTGTAGTGTGACAAAGAGCCTGTCTCTTCCCTTTCACTTAGGCAAAAACATAGGTGTCCAGTTTAACTTTTATTTGGAAACAGAGTAAGGAACTTCTTTTCAACCGCATCCATCCGAAATCCCAAGGAAGGCATAAAGTATGTTTCCTTTGTTTTCTTGATGAAAGTAGCTTTTCCATTTATTTCTACATGGCAGTGTTGCAGAGGAAATTTGATAGCACTTATGAAAAAACAGTATATCCCAGCCTGCAGCTCCTCTGGTGACACGAGGACTGCAGGTGATCTGTCACACTGTCACATCTGAGCACTGTAAGTGCTTGAGGACCTTGCCAGCACACATGGGCCACAGGGATCATGAGATCATCTATAGGCACATTTTAGAGGAACAAGAAACCTCCTACCAAGACAGATACAAATTAAGTAGAGGGCCTGATCCTGTTTCCCCATGAATTCAAAGGAAGTGTTACCACTGATTTTAACAGCAAACAGGACTGACCTTGTAGTGTATGTCATCAAACAGCTCTGGACTCCTTGAGAAAATTTCAACGCTTCCATTATACGCCCAATCTTTCAAAATGGACATAAACATACACTTGGCAGAAATCTCAAGCTACAATTAAATTAGGAGATTTTTTTTTTTTTTTACATTTTTTCCATTCACAAGGGAAAGAGAGAGAGAGAAAGAAAGGATTCTTCTGAGATGTTTTTAGGTTACTGCTGCTATGCAACAGCATTGATCATCTTTCCACTACCCCACCTTAGAAAATGAATTCATTCATTCTCAGAGGTAAAAGAAAGGCAAAAATAAATTAATTAATTGATGTTGCAATGACTATTTTTAGCTGCAAGGAGGGCAAGTGACACCAGGAGTTCAGCCGATGTGAAGAAACTGCTGCTAGAACAGGAATGGTCACTTGGCTGATGTGTGGCTTGTGGTCCATGGGAGCTTGGGAGCCATCAGACCATGGCTCACCCCACTGGGAGCAGGGCTGTTTGTGTCCAAAACTGTCAGCTGATGCCGGGGCTGGGAGCAAGGAAGCTGGAGCTGCTGGAATCAGTGTTACGTACCATCCCAAAACCCAGCTGTGTGTCCAGCCAGCTATCCCTACAGTGTAGCTGTAATTTTCTGAAAAGCTGTTTGAGATCGAATTATCTGTGTATCTGCTACAGGGATTTAAAAGTGTTGGTATGAAAACGATGAGGTGAGAGAGGAGAGCTGGTCCTCTGCTCCATGATCTCCAGCCCCACACTCCCAACTCCAGTGAACAAAGCTGGAATGCCAGATCCATCTGCACAGTGAATGCAGGAGATACCCCAGAGCACCAATACATCCCTGCCAAAGGTACCACTGCAAACTCAGTTTCTCAGTTTATTTTGCGACTTGAAAAATACCACTACCTTTTTCCAACCTGAGTATGTAGCCAGGTTTTTGGATCCTGCAGATTATACTTATTAGAAGACGAAATTGAAAATAATTCTAGTTATTTCCTCAGTGCAATACCCTTTCTTTACAGACTTACAGAGAGTGCATTAACTCACGCTACCAGGGACAATTATTATTTGCTCCCAATTCAAAATGAAATTTCTTATGGTGCATCCCAAATTGTTCCTTGTGTCAAAATCACTCTGTGTGGTCTGGCATGCCAGCTGCCAGCCTGTCCCTTCTCTGCATCTGCTCCTGGGCTCCCTGCATCCCTCTTTTACACACCCAGACCCACACCCACCATCACTGGTCCCCTGCATGTGCAGACCAGGGTCAGGTACTTGCCATCAGCTGTGGAGCAGCTCCTCTCCAGGCCGTGCTCCCTGCCCGCTGAAATCCTGCTGCTACAGCTACTGGTCCTGGAGCTTACATAAAGAAATACAATTGTTTATACGCAGATCCCAAGAGGGAGAATGGCAGCTTCATTGTAATTTAATCTAAATCAGGATAAGACAGTAAATATTGTTGTGTTTTCATAAGGACAAAGAAGGGTGAATAAAACAGAAGATGCTGAGGAAAGAAACACCTGTGTAATTCACAAGGAGAAGAAATACTGAAAAAGCACAAAGTTTTACAGTTTGACTGTCTTCACTGAAAAAAAAAATATTGTTATAGAGACTGGGGAATCTGTTTAATCCTTTCAAAGAGTTTGACCTCCAAACCATCACCAATATTCATGACCTATGCTCCTGTACCAGTAATGTTAAACAGGGTAACCTGGTCCCATGCACTCAGCTGGGTGTGGAGCCAGTCTAGCACAAAATTAGAATTTCTGTTCAGCACTGCTATCTCTGAGATATCTCTCTGGGACTGGGAGTTCACCCTGATGGCCTGATCAAAAAGATCAAGAAATGATGTGGTTACAAAGCCTAAATACCATCATGTGCAGAAATTCTACGCACAGCAGGGCTCTCTATTGCAGGGGAGAAAAGCATATCAAGAATCAAAAGCTGAGGCTTAACTCCAGGCAAATTCAGCTGAGAAATTAGTGATAAACTTTTAATCAGTGACAGGAGATTAACAACCAGAATAAACAAGCAGAAGAAATGGTGGCTTCTTCAGCTCCTGACATCTTTGAACAGTGTCCAGATGCTTTTCTGGGTCTGCAATGGTGGAAACCATCTCCTGGGGCTCTGCCAAAGTGGTCATGGGTGAAACCCTGTAGTCAGGGGTTGTCAGTGGCAACTTGCTCCCCCTCAGGCTGGACCAGGATCAGATTTTACCCTGCCCTGGATTGACTTTGCAACATTCACCATACCCTTCTGGATGAGACAGCTTGCCATCACCAGCTCTGCTCTACAGCTTATTGTCCCATGCCCAGAACCTGGTGCATGTCCTGTCTCCGTGAAGCAGGGCTGAGTGCCATTCCATGGGCACAGGGTTGACACTGTGCCTCTTGCTGCTCTCCGTGATCCCTGTATGCACTCTCCACAGGGAAAGGGGGAGATGGCCAGTTCTGCTGACGCTGACAGGGTTCCATGGACTCCACAGAGGAAGGCAGGGGTGGGAGCAGAGGGGAAGGCCATCCTGGACACCTAACAGCTGGAATGAGGGAAGTCTCAAGGGCCCCATGGTTCAGGTTTTTTACCCAACTTGCATAGCAGTGGGAAGTATACTTCATGTTTTAGATCCCAGACATTGTAATCGGATTTCCAAGGTTATTAGATAGTGGGTGAGTGTGGGTTTACTGCAAAAGCCATTGAACCTGGCCTTCTTTTCCTGGGTATCAGCGCCTTGCTGAAAACATAGACTTTCTAATAGTAAGGAGTGTGCCACCATGTGGCTCTTAAAAGGTATTTGAAAGCCACATTTGGCCTTCAGTGAGGAAAAGATGATCTAATGGACTCTTCTTGGCCTGATGTCTATGGATCCTTTCACAGTTTCCCAGGACACTCAGTGTGTTTGCTCATGACGCTCCTGCTGCAGCGGTGGGGCAGGGGCTGTGGTTCCTGCTGGGATCATCAGCCCTGTCTTGCAGCCCATCCCTCTCTTCTGCCCCAGAGGCTGATTCCCACTTGGCTGGACCATGTCCTGGCTGCCTCCAGCTGAGACTCCCCCCGGGCTAGTGCAACTGGGGTTGCTGCAAACCGTATCAGGAAAATTACTTCAGATTTGTGCTAAATTAATTTCTCCCTCAAGGCCATGGGACACTTTTTATCCTGAAGTGCTTCTTTCCACATGCTGCTCTTTTTAAAACTGTTCTGGGCTGATGTCATCCATGCTGGTCCCAGCTAGAGCAGTAATCTTTGTGGAAACTTTGAACAAAATCCCCTCAGCATCTTTCAAATGGGAGAGTGGTAAAATAGACTTTTATAATTGTTAAAAGTATAATCAGTTCTTTTGGCAATGCTACAAGAAAATAGATGATGTTGAAAAATCAGCAGTAACACAGCATTGGGGGAGGGGGTGGGGGGGATTATACTGTGTTTGGTTGAAGTAATTTAAAAAATAACCATGTTAAGGTCTACCATGTCCTGGTATCTGCTCTAACCTTTAAGACAAAGAAATTCAACTCATAAGCAGCATTGCTGCACAGTTTTACTGTATTTCACATAAGACAGCAGCTCTGTGATGGCTGTTTGGATCATTTTCATGAAGGAGTTTGTGAATGGAATAACAATCAAACACACTTCTACAAGAATGTCCAAACCACAAAAAATATTCAAAGTCCCAAGCATCAACCTCATTCTCTGAATCGCTTAATGTTAGGCTACAAGAAAATCCATGTGGACAACAGTAAATAGAATTTATGGGTGAGCTTGTCAGAAAACCTGGATGGTTTTTTGCTCTCATTTCTATGCTGGTATCATGTGCTAACCTCTATAAACATACTGACCTTGCAGTGCACACTGGTACTAGTTAAATAACGGTTCCAGAGAAGACAAAACTAGCCTCATTCACATAATCCACAGACAATTTTGTTCTTTAAAACAGCAAAATATAATGTGGACAAAGAAGAAAAAAATCAGAATGTTTACGCCATAATTGAAGTCCACAATTAAAATAACAAAGCAAAGGGCAAAATGTGATGCTGTTGCAGCACGTGTCCTAGCAGCAGTGGAAATGGCACTTTCAGTTTTATGGTTGAATCCATAACAGCCAATTGTTTGTTGGAAGCACTATTATATAGAGGTTAAAATGTTCTGGTTATGCCTTTATGTCAGCGTTTTCTGGCTATTAGAAATTTCATTGTGCTGCTCCAAGTTGGCAATATTTTGTATTTAAGTTCCACTACTATGAGTTTTGCTTGTGTTTTACTAAAAAGCAGTACAACACAGACCCTTGGGGGAAATTCTAATCCCCTTATTAAAAAAATTGTGGCCATTTTATTTTCCTTATCTCTGCCATCCATTTCCTTTTGTTTCTCAATGCATTGCTGCAAATCACTAAGACATTTCCTTGTCTGCTTTACTTTGGACCCTTTTAATGAAAGCTCCTACATAATCAAAGTCACTGGATTCATTTGATGAAGTGAACTGGTTTTGCTGAAGGGTCAGGGTTGTAGATTTAGAATTTCATAAAAGCAAAAGATCTAAAGGCAGGAGAAATGGACAACAGTTTTTACAAGATATCAGATAAACATCCAGCAACAGAGAATGAAATTCAGCTCTTACAAAGCAGAACAGCTCAGTGTGATCTGTTTTAACTACAACCAGGTGATTGGAGCCAGCCTGCCTGCAGAAAAGTGAACCTCGCTTCCTTTGCCTCATTAATCTGTTTTCTGCGGTGTGATGTCATGGCCAGGAGGTACTTTGTACTCACCAATGCAGGGCTGACAAGGAGTGGTGTAACATAAGAGGGAGAAAAACATGAGAGCAAAAACATTCCCTTGTTCCCTTGCTTGTAGATACTACTCGGGCTGCTGCTCAGCAGGCAGCAGTAGCTCAGACTCTGACCCTGAGAAACAATCATTGCCTGTGTGCTTTCCTTCAGAGAACAAAGCTTGAACAGCCAAAGTTTCCCAAGGAATAAAGAGTTCTAGTAAATATCTGTGTAAAGTACATTTTTCTGACATTGCCAATGCAAATTATTTCAATATTGTCAAGACAAAAGCCTGTGTTTGGTTTGTCCTCTTATAGTGTTCCTGTTGCTGTTTGGACCTACCGTTCAGGTTCCTCGTGTCCTCAGCTCTCATCTGAGGGCCAGATTCCTCACCAGGGTGCACATCAGCATGTGATCCATGACCAAACAGCTCCCCTTGGAGGGGCTACAAGAGCCTTGGAAGAGATCTTCAGGAGGTGGCTTCTTCCACCTCAGCATCAAACAGGCTCAAGGCACACATCCCACTACAGGTTCAACACGCTGAAAAGTCTTGTCCTTGATGAAATGAACTGGTTTATGTTATATCCCTCCTAAATTCCAAGTGCTCACAGAACCACCTTTTTGGCCCTAAGGTCTAGGATGCTGTAATGGGGCACAGTGTCTGCCTCTCAAGAAGAGGCAGCTGAGGGAGCAGGAGGCAAACAGTGGGGTCATTAGTATCAGTCTTAAACTTTTTCATGGTAATTACAGTGTACTTTTAGGCAGAGTTAAACATTCAGAGTGGGGTTCACCTCGCCTTAAGTAGGTACCACTTGTCTGTCAGCTGTAGGATGCACAGAGTGCACAGAGCTGCTTGTAGTCAATTTAGTGCATAAACCCAGGCACCCAGAGACAGTGGAGACCAGGCAGTTTCCTGATGTGGTTTCCCGGTGTGGCGTCCACCTGCAGGTCTGTTTGTATGGTCTGCACAGGTCCTGCACGGTACCACCAGACAGTGCAGACACCTCAATACCCTCGATCATCTCTGATGGCACTAGCTGGTCATATTTAGGCAACTGACCCAAACTCTCTTGGCCACATTGGCTGATTCTCCATTGCCTGTAATAAGAGTTTAGATATCTAGTGTTCAAACATCTACATTTAACTGCCTGCATGTGGGTGGCTAAATCCTGCACAGAACTCTAGGGTCACTCTATCAGGAAAAATACTGTCAGTAGCACAAATTTGCAAGAAGAATGCTTGCAAATTCAAGAGTGAATGTCCTTATCCCCAGGCAAAGAGCTGCTCCTGGGTATTGCTTAATTTTTGTCTCCCAAATGACCTCTTTGATTCTGCTGTGGGTTTTTTTTCCCTACAAGTTATAGAGAAGAGGGTTTTAGTAAGGGTTTGAACTTCACGATGCTCTGACTGGCTTAATCAGTTCCCTGTTCATCATGCCATGTCCTTCAAAACAACTATGTAGGGTTGTGAGAGGCGTACATCTGGCATGAAATTAATTGAATCTGAGGCCAAGTTCTCCAAAAATAGGTAGTTCCCTCCAAACATACCTTTGAGTCTTCATCATTCTTACCATAATTTCTGAAGTTTGGACTTCTCAAAATTTGCCATGACTAACTTACATTTACACTAATAAGTGCATAAGTCAAGAAATTGCAATTTTCTCCTCCATGACAGATTGAGGATGTAAAACAGTGAATGAGCTGCTAACATCTCATTACATGCAACGATGTCATTACGTGGAAAAAAAGCACAACAGGAATGCCTGAAGCAAGATTTTTAGTCACTGAGATCCAAGGACTTGGTCTCAACTATTGACTCAAATTGAAACATTTAGGGTGAAATTCAGTGCCTTAGTACCGGCAACTCTGACACTACTGTGCTGTATGGGCTTGTCATTCTCCTTGTTTCTTTAACGTACTTAAACTCTGTTGAGGTAATGAGAGGGGCATGTTTGGGAACTTCAGAGCTGTTTTAATTCAATTGTAACCTTGGCAAACTTTTACATTTTAACAGGTCCTCCAGTAACATGCTCCAAAACCCCATAGGACACTACTAAACTTTGTAGGGCCTGCCTGAGATGAAAATATACTCAGACAGGTAGTTAATGGAATGCTTTGTTCTTTTTTGGAATCCCACAGACTTTGGCACACACTGAAGTTCTTCCCTGATAAATCTACAATACTGTAAATTCTGCAAACCCTGAACAAACAGGAAGAAATCTGAGCACTCTAAGACACCGTATAACCTCAGCTAGTGTGTGCTTGCTTCAGGTCCATTGTGGGGGAAGAACTGGAGAGCAGGGATTAGAGGAACCAAAGCTGGCTGTATTCTGAGTGACAGTGCAAGGATGAGCCCAGCTCCACACAGCAAACTGCCCTGGCTGCTGGAACGTTTGTCTTCCTTATTTTACCTGTGTTCTCTTGAAGCTTTATGTGAGGCAGAAGAAGTGGATGTCTGGGTCTCTCGTAGGAGCTGCTGGGGCAGCCCAGGTGAATAAAATCCCTAAACCAGTTAATATCCCACAAGGGAAACACAATCTGCTTCTGCTCTCAGCTACTCTGTATCCTTTGATTGTCCCATTTTCTCCTGGGAGGAAGAGCTACTGTAGTCCTCGGGACTGACTCCAGAACTCTCAAGTTGTTCCAGCAGTGGAAGAGAGAAAGAAAAACTGAGCCACAGCCTCAGTAAAACACAGCACCAAGGGAACAGGAACAGATTTGCTGCAATGTAATACCTTTGGTGGGAACAGCTTGGGATGCTGCCTCCATGGTAGCAGGGGTTTGCATAGCCACAGGGATGGACTTCTGCTTGTTCTCAGGGAAGCTTCTCTGGGTGTGTGCTGCTGGTCCTGAAGGGTGGCCAGCCCCTGTGCGGACAGCAAGGACTGCCACCACATCAAACAGCATCCTGGTCCTTTGCAGTTGAGCAGAAGAGAAATATTTACTTCTTCTCACAAAGGATTCAGGCAGGGAATGACATGGAGAATATACAGATCCTCTGTGCTTCTCCCTGACTCCTGTTTGGGCAGGGGACCTATGGATGGGGTATGAGCGCTGTTTATGGAGTGACTTGCAGACAAAGGCACTCTAAGTTTGGAAGGAGCTGTCTTTTCCTTGCAGCCTTGCATGGCCAGGGGTTCTGGGCACTTTGCACAGAAGCCAAAGTCTTGGATGGGATATGGAGGTGTGGGTCCCAGGGCACCAAGCCTTGTCCTGTGAGAGAGCTCTGCAGCTGGGGTGGTACCATCACAGCTATGACAGCTGCTTTCTTCATCTCACCACACACTATTCACAGCATTACAAAAGCCCAGAAATGATTAAAATAGAGAAACTTTTCTTGCCAGTACATTACATTTTTGAGAACAGGAGACAGGTAAATAACAGGCAGATCTTCAGCACTTTCCCTCTTTACCTTTCCTTCACGCATATGCAAGATTTATTGTTATGAAGGGAGAAATCACAGAGATCTCTCTCTCTGCCACAGAAAGGGCATGTATGAATTCAAGTCTAAATTCACAGACTAATCAGAATTAATTTTCAGAACAGTATCTTGTTACTGGCTAAAACAAACAGTGTAGTTACCACCAGGGGAACTCCAAGATCCCAGGAGGGCATATCATGAAAAATTAAATAGTTATCTGGGGAAAGAAAAAAAGAAGGAAAAAGACTCTTTCTACAGAAATTTGCCTCAGATGGAAATTAAAAGGAGAGAAGCGAGAGAAGGTGGATTGCCCTCCCAATTCAGCAATTAATGTCAGGAGGAGAAGGGGAAGATGTGCTGTGCATCGATGGCGGCCGTGGGGCAGAGGCTGTCCCTGTCCCTGTCCCTGCCCCTGCCCCTGCCCCTGTCCCTGTCCCTGTCCTGTCCCAGCCAGCCTGCACTTTTGAACCGAGCGATTGAGTCAGGCCCTGCGGACCCACGGGAAGATGGGAACAGGATGACTGGACCTTTGATGTTGCCAGGGTGTAATAGCGAGAGGAGACGAGAGAGCCTGCGCTCACAGTAACCCACTGTCTCTCATCAGCAGCAGCACATTAATTTGCCAAGTGAGGATCATGCGGGAGAAGCAGCGGAGCGGCTTGTCAGGAAAAGAGCAACCGGGCGGGGGCCCGGGGAAAGGAGAGGGCCGGGGGAGAGGGGGGGTTGAAGGGGACTTCGGAGAAAATTGCTGAAAATTACAGTATTCAGCTTTTGGTGACAGTATATCAAAGCCCAGCTTCTGCCTTTATGATATTTAAATCCCTGCCGCTTCCCCAGAAAAACAGCATCGGCACAATAGAAACATTATGTGCTGGGTGGGGAGGGGGAGCGCCGCTGAAACGGGACTCGCTCCGGGTTGGGATGCGGAGCGGGACTCGGAGGGGCTGATGGATCCATGGCAGGGATGAACAAAGTGCCCGTCTGCAGCGACAGTGTCCGGAGGAGGCACTTGGAATTCATCTCCTCTTACACGGTTTGGAGCACTCACACACATTCACACACACCCACACTCTTACACTCACTCACTCTCACACATTCACACACACACTTACACACTCTTACACACACACACTCACACTCACACACTCTTACACACTCACACACACTCACACGCTCCCCCCTTCTCTCCCAAGGGAAACGGCCCAGCCACTGCACAGGGCAGGAGCACTGGAGATGCAGCAGCATTAACTGACACCTCAGTACGAGGATTAAAGCTCCATAAAGCCAGGGATTTAAGCCTTCTCCTTGTTAAAAAATGTTGCTCTCCCTCATGGGATTGGCACCCTGTTCACTGGCTGTACCAAGTGCACCTCCAAATTTATTATCTTCCTCAGCCAGTGGCTCCCAGGGGCAGGAGGGAACAAGAGAGGACACAAATCCCTGGACATCGGTCAGGGAGGGTGGAGATGGGGTGTGTGGCAGAGATCCCCACCATGCCAGAAGGAGGTGAGCTGCAGGAGGACAGGGAAACTCCAGAGTGTGCCTGGGGGAGTTCAGAGCCCCAAGAAAGGCCTTGTGCCCCCGGAGGAAGCTGGCACGGCAGCCCCCGAGCAGGTTTCACACACACCCCCTGTTCACGGCTGGGAACTGGCTGATGGGAAGAAACAGTGTCAGAACTTCTTGCTGGAATCAAGTCACAGCCGAGTCCCATGGAAACCCTGAGCCAAGTGGCTGGCCAGAGGTGTGCCTCGGAGCAGCAGAGCCAAGGGGCCGAGGGGAAGGCAGTTTGACATCAGGCTGGAGCTGCCTGCGCTGCCCACACGTAATTCTACCCGCAGGGATGGAACAAGTTAGCGAATGTTAGCTGGTAAATAAGTTATCCTTAAAGAACACTAGCACAGCTCTACTAGACCTTGTGAGGGAAGCAGCTATCTCCCCCTTTCCAGATGGCTGGAAGAGGTTGGAGTGCTCTCATGGTTGTCCTCAGAAGAGCTTATACACGCTGAGGAGATCTCTGCCAGGAGCATGGCTCGCTCAGCATTTGCTGCCAAGCCCCAGCCCAGGGCTCAGCCCATGAAACCATCTATTATCTTTAAGGCAGCATTTGCCGAGAAACAACATCAAAGGCCTTTGTGTTCATAAACCTAAACTGGCTCTTTATGAGAAGGAGAACGGCATTTGAGCCTTGTGCAGACAGATTTGCTTTGCCGCCTCCCTCCTGCCCCTGTGCTCCCAGGTTGGTAACACCTTTCTTTCCCAGGATATGTTTGGAGAAGCAGGGGATATTAAGGAATTAGGCTGGAAGCCAAAACACTGCCCACTCTGTGCGCAAATTCTGCAGCGGCCTCCTGGAGGAAATGAAAGTTTCTTTCATTAGGAAAGACACTGAGGTTACACCAGAGGTACATTTGGATCCAGGATCAAAGGCCTGGCATGTATTTTAACACTCCATTGTGTTTTACAGGTACAGCTACAAGTCACCAAGACAGAGAAAGGTGTGCCTTGTCCCCTCTGAGATTCATGACAGGTTAACCCCTCCTGTCACTTGAAAAGGGACAAACATACCCAAGTGCTCCCGACACAAAAGTTGTGAGGAAGCTCGACACCAAAAGCCCTGCTCAAAGCATAACTTTGCAAAGCAGGCACCGCATAAATTCCTCAGTCTTTCAGCCAAAGAAATCCAAAGGGGGATAAAATGACAGAGAAGTCTCCCAACGGGAAGGGCAGTGCCCAACTGCTGGCTTGAGGAACCATTAAGAAATACAAAAGTATCCTTCCCCCACTGCATTTCATCATTGCTGCATATTCAAGGGAAGCCATATTTCTACTAATGTTTGCCTTGGAAAAATAATTTTTGCTCTGGGTTGTCTGTGAAAACAGCAGAAGGCAACCAATCTGGCTCCATTTCCAGTCACTTGAAGGGATGGCAAGACCTCTTCAAGCCTACCAAGAAGGTATTTC
This sequence comes from Oxylabes madagascariensis, assembly GCA_013400675.1. Classification (NCBI taxonomy): domain Eukaryota; kingdom Metazoa; phylum Chordata; class Aves; order Passeriformes; family Timaliidae; genus Oxylabes; species Oxylabes madagascariensis. Next base: position 13,760 of record VYZR01065385.1, read on the forward strand.
CTCGGTATTTCCAAAGGAGATGTTTGTGACAGCCCAGCTGATGATCCATGGCTGGCACACTGCCCTGTGAGGCTTATAGTGCAGGAGGGCTTCAGCTTGGGGGCCTTACTTGGAATATGTTTTGGAAAGAGCATGTCCCAAGCTGGAGATGCTTGTTCAGGAGCAATAAGCTATCTGGAACATATCTAGAAATCTTATTGGAGAAAGATTTGTGTCTAGCAGCACTGCTTATTCTCTTAAAATCAATAAAACATAGCATAACAAGAAGAGCAAATCTGATGCTCATGAGGAAAGGGCAGAGAAGGAGCATTTCTTCAGCACTGGTTCAGTGCAGCAGCCCATCTCCTGTGGTGAGATCTCTTCCCTGCTCTCCTGAAGAATCTGGTGCTCACAGAGTGCCCAGGGAATAGGATGAACATAGAACCAGCAAGGATGGATGGATGGAACCTCTGAACACTCCTCTGACATCCAGCAGTCCATAGCAAAGGTGCTTCTGACCGTGATACAAGTTTTTTGCTGCCCTGACTAGATTTTTGTTCTTTTGATTTACCTTTTGGAACCCATGCAATTTTAGCACCCAGAAGTTCTTTTGGCAAGAGGTTTCACAGTTTCACTAAACCTTACTGTTTGTATGAGATGAGACTGGTGCACGAATGATAACATGCCCTAGTATTACCACCAAGACAAAGCCCAAGTGTATTTTGTCTTTCCTAGGAGGTCCACTAAGGTTAGGATTTAAATATCTAACATCACTTGCTTTTAAAATTTTACTTTCATATGGCAGGATTTAATTTTTAAATTGTTATTGGGATTTTATAAATCAAATTTATGGGGAGAGAGCAGAAGGTGGAAGAGGTGTTAAGTTATGCAGCAATGGGGGCATGTACAAGGGATTTGTGACTGCATTTGCCTTTGCACTTTTCATGTGCCCAGAGGCTAGAGCAGTAAAGGTTGGCCTGCATATCTGTACATCCTGCATGCAGCTAGAAAAGAGATAGAAAACATTTTTCAAGCATTAATTCCTCTTTTTTTTTTTCTTTCTGTACAGAGGGAGAAGAGCCGAGCTTCCACATGGCTGTTATGTCCAAGTACATGTAAGAGCACACTGAACACATTGGCTGGAATTGTTCTAGAAGCTCAAAGCATTGTTCTGTGGTTTCTTCTCTTTCCAAGTATCTTTGTTTCACTGATTTCTGGCCAGAAACACAACCTGGAGTGCCCAAGGGCTGTGGCAAAGCCAGCTGTCATGACATTTCCAACCTAACCAGAAGTTCAGGAAATATCCCAAGAAACCTTGTTTTTATAGAGTCCCAGAAGGCTTGCATATGTCAGATATGCTTATCCAGACCAAACCCAGCCTTCCTGAAATTCACCCCTCACTAACATTAATGCTTTTTTCCATGTCAACTTGAGTAGTGTGAGATTTTTGGCAATCAGGGAGTAGTAAAGATTTGTTTACTGCTGTTTTGGAATGGATGTTGGTTTGTTTATTGCAATTCATGCCAAAGGAATATTTCATAACAAGTAATATATTTCAGCCTATTCATTCTTTTCATGATTTTCACTTACTGTAGGGTTTTTGTTTCGAAAGTTTGTGTTGCTTAGCAGTGGCCAAATACATAAAGCAAAAGGAGGTGAAGAAAAAAAGGATGATTTTGTAAGATGTTATCCCTTTCTTGATAATTTCAAAGGTAAAATCTCAGACAGGTGCACAGCAGTTCAAAAACAAGGGTGGGCTGTTAAATGGTCACATTTTCAAGTATCAAGGTTTTACAGAAATGGTGACTTAATCTAAAATCTTTTATTAATTCTATCACTTATCCTTGTTTCTTGGCTCATCTACCTTAAGTGAATATTTTAAATTATATTTCCAGTGCAAATATGCATGGCAAGAAAGCTGAAATGAGTTTTCCATTACCACTTAGTTCTCATCAGGCTTAAATTTTGCTTCTGCAAGCTTCGATTGTTCAAAACTGCACCAAAAAATACCTTTAAAGAGGTTTCAATGCCTGTCATTAATTTCCTTAAATATGTAAATATTAACCAAATATTTTTGTAGGGTTGTCTGTTTTGAGGTAGTAGGAGGTTGAATAAGTATTAAGCCCCCAGGTAAGATTCCTTGTCTAATGCAAAATAAAGCCACATGGGCCCACTGTTAATACGGAAGGCATAATTTTTCAAAAGAAGAGAAGTTTGTTATGCATTCCTTTTAACATGAAGACTTCTAAAGTCAGCAAAGTTTGTGTCCTTGGTAAAATACCCAGAATTGGAAGATCTGCTGAGAGCGGCAGAACTCATCTCAGAAATGCAGCTCTCTGTGTCCCATTGTCATTATCTGATTCAGAATGCAAGATATACCCTGTACTGGAAGATACAATCTACATTTCCCAGTGTGTTAATAACTTGACCCCCTCCAAAGGTCCTGCTGTGTGTATTGAAGCTGTCTATTAATTCCCTTGTGGACTGCTGGTTTTGGTATTTAATCTCCAGGAAGAATTTAAGAAGGTCAAAGTCCCCTTCTTTGAGGAATGCCATACAAGTAATAAAACAAAGTGCATTTGCCCCTCAAAGAGCTAGAAGTCTGGGAGCTGTGTCGACAAGAGACCTTTGGACTATTTATACTGCTATTAGAAGGAGGGGGAAGGGCAGGGAGATAGTTACTGTAGTTTAATAAGTATGGGAAGATGGTTAATAGACATGGATTTTCAGCCCCACTTTGACATTTGATTTATGTTAAATATAGTGAAGGGGTCAAGACCTCTTTTCACACCACTGCAATCCTATGGACCCCCTTGGTCTGTGCATGGTGGCTAGAATTCGGATTATACTGGATTTCTTGGAGCAAAGAAGTTTAGGGTGTAATAAAAACTCATCAAAGTTCCCATAGAGGGATCTGTTCACAGAGTTTCTGTGTCGGTACAACATCAGCACAAAGCATCACTAAGCCCAAAGACCAAACAGAAAAAATCCCTAAAAGGTGCACTTGACGGCACTGGCTCAGTCTTAAATCCCAGCTTCAAGCAGACCTTCCCCTGTCTGCAGAGGACTTCCAATACACCAGCATTAGAGTCTCCCCACTGCTGAGAGAAAAAACCAAAACCCACACCAAAACATCCAAAGACTAGAATTTACCAGATCATAATACAGAGACTCACTGGGCACTTCATGCCATTGTCTCAGCACAGCCATGGAGATATAGCCAAAATTTCCAAGGGTCATTTCAAAGCATGCATCTGTTGCAGTGACTCTGGGCACATCTGAGGTTGCTGCAGGGTTCTTGGGCTCGTACAATGCCCATGCACAACTCATGCCTCACAGACTAGGGCCAAGAGGGTTGCTGATGTAATACATGGTAGCATCCCAGATCTCTGAATAGGACACTGGACTTTCTAGCTCTGCTTTCCAAGAAAAACAAAGTAAGTATGATAGCACTGTCTGTTCATGCGTTTGTTGATCCATCTGTCTCTTCAAGCCTGATGGCCAGTTCCTATTTGGTTTTGCCGTAGAAGACACTTCAAGGCATCACATTCCTGCAAGCTGATTTAAATGCATGTGGTACAGAGAGCCTAGAAATACCTCCACAAAATAAAAGCTGCTACATAACCTCAGTCTATTCAACTCCAGGAAATGCAAAAGGAAAGGACATGAAAACTGAGACTTTGGTGGGTTTAGTGGCTTGTGAAGCTACTGCCCATGAAAGAACCCTGGAGGCCAGGGAGAGCACTAGCGAGCAGCCTTGTGAAAGTATTCTGCAAATTCTCCCAAAAAAAGGTGCAATGAAATTTTCCCAGTAATCTGGGAAGAAAACACCTTTTCAGCCCAGCTTTCACAGGGAGATGAAAGTTAAGGCTGCGAATACAAATTCTCCACAATGGATCCAACCGCAGTGGCGCTGGCTGTGCTCCCTGGGGCTGCAGGACAATGTCCCCCTGCGGCTCAGCAGAGCAGCATCCTGCCCCTGCCGTGCCCTCAGACACGCTGGAAGCTGTCTCTGCGGCACCTTCGCAGCCCAGGTGTGGGCAGATAATGGCTCGGACTTCCCTTTTACTGCTGCTCTTATTTTATCTGCGCCAAGATACCATCAGTGACAAGGCAAGTGTGGGGAGATTTCTTTGACAGTCCTCTCATGACATCTGATTACAAACGGCCTGGGCTTATCCAACGCCTCCCCTGGCTGATAACTTCAAAGGGACTGGCTCTCCCTTCTCTTAATTCAGCTGCCCAAATAGCTCCTCTTCCAGGGCTCTGATTTTGGCCAGGCTTTTCATAAAATGCATCAGTGTCACTGTGTTCACAGGGCTGGATCTGAGGAGGAATTTGGGCTTCTGGCCTGACAAGCCTAAACTTGGATGGGCAAATCTGATGAAAATTGAGGTTTTGTGAACTTTTCAAATTATTTTTGTGTGTTCATGGGATTCAAAAATTTGACTGAGGTCATGAACTTTTCCTCTCCTCCTCCTGTCATTTGAAACTAAGTTTTTTTTTTTTTACCAGAGTGATTAGTTCCATTAAAAGAGTATTTTCCAAACTAAATGGGAGTTCTGTGCTACTGCATGTCCAGACAGGAGATGTGATGAATCATGAGATGGAAGAAAACTTTGGAATGAAAAGCTCATCACCATGATTCCAAATTGTGGATAAAATCCTGGCCCAGTGAAGTTAGCAGCAAAATATTATTGCCCTCTGTAAGACCAGGTTTTCATCAGCTACTCTTTTGCTTCATTGGAGTTTTTCTTCTCTCCTCCTCCTCTTGGGATCTGTGTTTGTTTTCCTTCAGCCCACTCAAAGGCATTTTTTTTTCCTCTTTATTTTTGAATAGCTTTCATATTTCTTTTATCCCCAACTGTTTCTTAGACTGCTTCCCTTTGATAGAACTCATTCTCAGCCTGCTTAGAGTTCAACTAAGATGTTTCAGGAGCCTAAGACAAAATAAAATTGCCCCTGGAAACTTCATTTTTTCCACAATTTTCTGTGGCTTTCACTACCATGCCAGCAAAAGTAGATGCCTTACATGTATTTTGAAAGGAGCATGGTTTGCAGGGTAAGTTTCCCACTGCCAGAACAAACCAGGGTAGCTACAAAACACAATGCACATGGATGGCAGGAGGCAGCGTCAGGGATATTTTTATCCCATTAGGCTGGCTTTGCATAGCAGTGAGAAGCTATGACCACTGAAACCACCCAGAGCCAGTGTGGTGCCGAAGGTTGGCACCACTGGAACTGCCCCCAACAACTAAAATTCAGGCAGTGTAAGAGTTGTGACACTCATGTAAACCAAACGTAGGATTTCTGCCTCCTCCCCATGATTCAGGAGCTGAATCTTTTATTTTCTGCCTGTTTCTCTCAGTAGAACTGAAACCCCCCTGGTGACAGTGCATAGCTGCACTACCAAGGTACATGAAGGCACAACCCATGTCCTTGATAGTTTAACAACTTAGTTTAGCTGTTAATGTCTTAGTTTAACAGCTGTGAATTAACTTTGTCCTGCTACCAGTTTTTTCCTACTGCTCAGAGTGCTTTTAGTGTTTGAGGCCTCCGTCACACCTTCTGAGATGAAAATCAACCTTCAAAACAGTTCACTGTAAAAAAAAAATTGCAAAAGGAGTCATTTTGCACATCAACTTTGCTTCCAAAAATTATTTTATATGAATGGCTGCTGCCCATAATTCCTTGTGAGTATTCAAACTTTAGAAAGACAATGTTTTTTAGCTGATAACCTGAGAAGTTCCTGGAGTGGTAGGCAAAGAGCCTGAAATCCTCTGTGCATCACTCATTAGGAAAACAATCCCAGCACTTCTCCAAATCAAAAGGACACCTCTAACTGTGTTCACCCCTTCATGTGCCCCTGAAGGCAGGGTGGGGGGGCCTCCAGGTCCTGCATGCTGGCTTCTGCAGTAGGGAGGGATGTTCTGAGCAGCACAGCCCCACCAACCACGTTTGTCAGGTGATGGATGTGGTGTTCTCTAAGCTCCTCTCTGCTTGGGCCTGTTTCAAGTACCCAGGTTATCTGGGTGCTGCCATTATAAATGTAAACTGCAAATGGAACATCAAACAACAGCCCCGTCCTGCACAGCGTCATTGCCACGGCTTGGACAAGGAGGAGCTGCCTGATCATTTCCAGCTCTCAAAGTGCTGGGGAAGGGCTGGGGAGTGACCAAGATAAAGAGCAGCATTCACAACAGCCTCAAACCCCTTCTGCAGGAGGCCTAAGGTCACGCTTTACTCCTACACCCAGCTTTGTTATATTAAGTATAATTCTCTTTACTTTATGAAAACAGGTTAAGAAGAAGAACTGGAGATATTTGGATTAATGTACAAGAACAGGGAGATTAAGAGGCCCTGTCAATTAAGGTGATCCCTTTAAGGCTCTGCCCTTTCACCCCTGGAGCTTGGCTTTAATTCCTGCTCAGACTGATGTGACTACACCCCTTCTAATCTGACAGCTGATAGAGGTCAGAAGTTAAACATGTCCAGGCAGCAAAAGACACCATTCTCATGGTCTCTGTCCTCAGGAGTCACTCTGACAGCCTCAGGCACCCCTCATAGCAATAAGAGGGGCTCTGTGGCTTTTTTGGCACCTTATGGTGGGTGCTGACTCTCCAAACTGGGATTCTTGCAAATCTTTTTCTTCATGGTTTTGTCCCCCCTGCCCTTCATAATTCTCTGGCCCCTTGAGGATGCTGCAGGGCAAGTTAACATCCTCACCACAGGGCTCACCCTGGCCCCCAGGGTGATGTTTTGCTACTTTACACATAAGGCTGTGTGTTGTGGCAGGCACCATTTGCTGGTCCAACTGCAGCACTTGCTGTGGATGGAAAGGAACCAGGCTGTGCCATGCAAGCAGGCTTGGGGATCATCCCACCCTGCCCTGCGGTCAGAGGTGTAGCTGCCATAGGTCCTGTTACAGAGAAAATGAGTAGATTGCTTCAGAGATTGTCCACTCACCTCATTTAGACACCTCTGCTGGAAGGGGTTGTGTGTGTGTGTCTGTCTCACATGCTGATGGTGAATGGGGCTGACACGGGATTGCCTCAGTCCCCTTAACCAGCTGTTGACTGGCCCTGAGGCCAGTGAGATGGATCTGCTTCTTGTTACAGAGGCTTGCAAAACCTAAACCAAACCAGAGCATGTTGTTATCTAGAAGTGAATGTCATGTCCTAAGGAGGATGCTGAAGATGGTTTATGAGCTGTGAGATCTTCCAGCTTGCACAGTAAACCACCATCAAAATCCATGCCTCAGCAGTACTGCGGTTAGTGATAGCCAGGGCTGAGGGCTGAGCAGACTAACTTGAAGAAATGTCTTATTTCTCAGTTGTATGAACAAAGGAATTGTGACTCTCTGAGGCTGTGTTTTTACCCTGCAAACAATTCCTCTGGGCTAGGCTTGGGACCTTGCTGGGATCTGTTTTCTCTCTAACATCTTGTACATGTTCTGGTTCAGAAGAGGACTTTGAAATGCAGCAAGACTGAGCAAGCAGCCCTTTCAGGCCAGGCATCACTGACAAAATTCACAATGCTTATGCTGAAAAAGCAGAAGAGCTTTGTTCTATCTCAGGTAGTCAAAAGGTATTTCAGGGTCAGAGTCATGCTATGGTTTCTTTCTGCTTCTTCTGTGGCTGGGTGTAGCAGCAGCAGGGATGGGGAGCATGGGGAGATAATGGAACAAAAGCAGGGAGGAGCAGAAGCCCAGGCCCCCATCCCTCAGAAGTCCTCTTCTACTGGTCTCTTCCTACTTCTCTGCTAGTGACTGCTTTTCCCTTTCTTCCTCCTCTTTTCTGCTTCCTGGGTTCTCACAGCCTTTGCAGTTAACAGCCACACATTTGTCCCTTCCTTCCAGAGCCATGGAACTGGTGTGTGCCTTCAACAAGCCCACCACAGGCTCCTTTTGCTGCAGCTCAGGGGCCAAAGTCCTGCTTGCAGCCCTGTCTGGCAGGATGAAGTTGCCTTTCCTGAGCATCATCTACAGGAGTTGGATGACCCTGCATGCCTGGCCTGCCTCAGGGCCAGTGCAAGGTTTGCCTTCCCCCACCTTGTACCACAAATGCTGCAGCCCCAGAGGGGACTCCTTGGGTACCCCTGGGGTCCAAAACTCAGCACATGTATGAGGGTCTGACCACAAAAAGAAAGCTTGGATCAGTGCTCCAATATTGAAAGAACAAGGAACATAGGAAGACAGATGCCATTTCTCAGCCACCCAGATGTGGAGAGTGGAGTCACTGTAGTCAGGGTGGGTTTCCCTTACTCTACTTCCATGCTCAGCAGCTCCTCTCAGCACATGGTCTAGATTAAGCCCCATTCTCTTTTAAGCCATTAAATCATCATGAGCGCTCCAGTGCCCCAGTGGGCTCATCTTGGAAAATCTTGCAATAGCTCCAACTTCTGCCAAATCATTCAGATCTTAGCTTTCAACTTGTCTTTCACCCCAGGGGTTTGGCTTCCCCATTGGTAGAAGGATAAAGGTCTTGCACAAAGGCCTCGGGAGAGATGTGCGTGGGCTCGCTGATGCTGATCTGAAGCAAAGACGGAGTTTGTGTGGGGGTGTGCTTATGTAAAACTCAGAGCTGCAGTTCACCTCAGGGGCCACCCACAGACTCCAAAATAAATTATTTGCTTGTACATTTTCCCCGCAAATAAGATTCATTTGAGGGGAGGGGAACACCGACTTTGGGGATGATGAACTTTGCTGTTCAGACAGATGTTTAGTTTGTACTTAAATGTGGTCCAAAGCCACTTTTGAATGGTTTCACAGAGGTGAGCTGATGATCTGGACACGACCTGATCTCTGAGCTCATCTGGGCAGTATGGAGAAAGTGCTCTTCTCAGGAGTGTGTTAGGGATTCCTGTTGCTGCCATCAGTTTTATTTTCTTAGATTAGGAAGTCTTGATGACTTTTTAGTCCTCCAGCAGACCAAGTGCCAGGATTGCACCGTGTGGCTGTGACCAGCTCACTAAGGCAGGTGCGATGAGTCCAGTGTCTGTCAGCCACCTTGGCAGGCAGCCCACGGGAGCCAATTAGCACTGGGCTTGGTTTGTGTGTGTTCACACCACAGCGTGACAATTTTGTCACAGTAGTGGAGCTCAGGGAGCTAAGACACGCAAGTGGAAGACTTACCAGCACATGCACAGCCATCCCTGCCTTGTCCAGGGGAAGCACTGGCATATGCACCATAGCTGGAATCACTAGACCCAGGTAGCTGTGCTAGGGGTACTCCTTGTTATGCCTTTTCTCCTGGTGATCAGTCAGTCTTACATATTCCCTGCAAGGCTTATTTTAGTGTCAAAAAAGTGTTCTTAAATTCAATAGCAGATGTACCATATTTTTTGAATAGATCCTTTAAGACTAACTTCATTGTCCAGCAAGCTGTGGGTACAGTCTTTCAAGTCCATCTTCAACAAACAGCTGCTGATCCAGCCAGAAGCTAGGCAGAAATTAATGAAACCTTCCCAAGACTGAACGGTGAAATGCTGCATAGTGTGTATGTCATCTGATAAATACACCTGTTGAATGAAGGGGTAAGCAAAGAGGAGAAGGGAAATGTTTCCTGAGACCTCCCCAGGGCTGGCTGCCAGTTGCTGTTTGAGCAGCACATGGAGCTGTGAGAGCTGTATTTGTGGGGAAGGGAAGGGAAGGGAAGGGAAGGGAAGGGAAGGGAAGGGAAGGGAAGGGATCTGTGGGAGAGAGGCTCCTGCCACTCAAGCACAACCTGCGCTAGCCTAAGTTTGCTCCAAGAGCCCAGTCCCTTAAACTCACCCAAACAGTCTGAGCACAAGCAACCCCTGTGACTTTGCAGCCCCAGTTCCCTGGAGGCTGGCCAGGGATTAAATCAGTAAATAAAAACATTGCATTTTCTTAAGTCTTGGCAAAGAAGATGAAAACAAAGGCCTAGCATTTTGCATGCAAGAATGAGCTGACTTTTTTCAGATTCCTGCTGTCACCACATCCTCACTGTGCCTATAAGAGAGGAAGTCAGTGGATGAGGAGCTCTGCCACCCCAATTTCATGGGGGGTTGAATGCCTCCATAGCAAACAGCATTCTCACAAGTTACAGGGCAGCATTGCAGCCTGATGCCACAAAAGAGATAAGAAGGCATAGATCGTGCTGTGAAAAGAGGGGGAAAATACTCTTGAATACTTTGAATCCCTGACATTGTTTAGGACACATTGTCAGGGTCTGTGAAAAGTTAAATACTGAGGTGCCCCTCTAGAGAAACTTGCCATCACATACATGTCTCATCTGGTCCTTTATCCTCATGCTAGACCACTTCCTCTCAGCCTTTCTGCCATTGCAACGTCCCTAAATCTGAGTCCCTCACACAACACTCTCTCTCTAAGGAGAGAATGGCTTTATACAATATTGCATAAAGAAGGTTAAACTGTATTCCATACACATGCACATTTTCCTGTCAAAGAATATTCCTAAAGTGCTTTGAGATCCACGGATGAAAAGATCTGTTAATGACAATAATTTATTACTGCAAAGTTATTGCTAAAGGTTATTGTCAGCTTTTTCTTTGTAATTACATACACAGAAGCTTCCTGTAATTTTACAGAACATCTCCCCAGGCTGATATTTGGCAAACCATGTCCCAGTTCTGAGCCATTTAATTTTTTTAAATTTTAGTTATTAATTTTCTGAAAGCTTGTGTTAACCAGTTTTAACCTGAAAAGTGAAGAAACAGAACCAAAACAATTATACCTGGACTGTAAATCTGCACCCTGGTGATTTACAATGAAATGACTGTCTGGATTAGCTAACTATTGTTCTAGCTTCACTCCACATCACCACTGAATGGGACAGAAAAAAATAAATAAAAGATTAGAAGTGATATTTTCTTTTCTATGAGGGCATGGAAAATCATGGTAGCTTAGCACCCCTTCTCAACTACAACTTTTCCCCTGGAGCAAGTATGAATCATGTGGACAGGAGTACAAATAAATCTTCCTGCAGACATACTTGTGTCTGCAAGGTTTTCATTTAGTTTGTCTTTGCCAACCAGTCAGAGTGTAAAAATACAGTATCTGTTCAGTGAGGTGTGGTATGATCACTTTTTAACTACAAGAAATTAATTTGTAAAAAACGGTTTTAAAGGAAGAAATAGGGCTTGCTCTTTCTGGCAATATGACATGGCCTACACAGGCAGTGTGATGGAGATGCTTCCTGTGTGCTGCTCTTCAGTGCTCCCTGTGTCCTGGTCCATCAGTGTACTCAGTTCATTACTCACATGTTCTTTTCCTGAGCAACTTGGCTTGCACGGGCAGTTTCTGCAAGGATGAGGACGAGGACTCTCAAATGCCTGTGACCCATCAGTGACCACAGCAGTTCATTGTTGCACTTTGACTGTCCTGTAGGGAAGTTCATCAGACTGATCCAGCCACCCAGGCCACCTTCCAGCAACTCTGGCCTGACTCTGCAGCAACACTACGCAGGAGATGAGGGACACTGCTTCAGGCCCTGAGGCAACTAGAAGCAATTAAGTAGGATTAAACAGGGACAAAACAGGAATGGGAGAATCGTTTCTGTTGCTTTTACCAGCATTGGAGTGGAATCTGATTGTAATTGTGTCCTATTTACTGTCCTGATCAGAAGAGAGATAAATGTCCAGATAAGGCATTTTTTAATAAACAGTTTCTGATTAAAAATAGCAGTGTGGGGGATGGAGAAGCAGGGCCTGTGTGCAGCACTGTGTGTAACTTGCTGATGAGTGGCTGGACTTGCTCTGCAGGGTGTCTGACCTTAGCTCAGTCCAGTGCCCTCATCCTCAGCCATGCAGGTACAGAGCAGCTGAGAATGGGTCCTCTCATGTCAGCTCAACAGCTCACACCCTCATGATCGCCCCTCCCTAAACTGCCCCTTAAATTTGTTGTCCACACTTGGTGTGCCCTGACCATGGCAGGAGAGCTGGAACTAGATGATCTTCAAGGTCTCTTCCAACACAAACCATTCTGTGATTCTGTGATTCTCCTATTCTGTGAACCTATGATTCTATGACTTTGCAAAACCATCCCGATACTTAATTAATTTCCAGGAACACTCACCAAGACCATATGACTGGTGCCTTTCTGAAATTACATTTTCTCTGCAGTCCATCTAAACAACTGGACCTTGGTGGTGGAGAAAAATCAGGAGACTTTCATGAGAGAGTTTTCAAAAAGCAACATAAAAATGGCATCTCCTTGTAAAGCGGGAGAAGCAGAGGGAGCATCAGTCAGACTGTGAGGTACAGGTAAAGAAATAAACTTCAGAGGTATTTTGTTCTATATGAAGAAAATCCAGGATAAGGACAATAAAGTATTCAATACAATAACAAATGCATAGTATTACTGAAGACTCAGTGCAGAACTTTAATAAAACAAACCATTCTGCATTCATGTTCAAAAATAAGTTAGTTATCGTAACACACTATGACACTGTCTTATGGGATGCTTGCCCAGATTTCATATCTGAAAGTGGAAAATTATTTAAATTTACTGTAGGGTTCAAAATGTTGCAAAATTCTTGACACCATTCTGGAAAGCCAGAGGTCAAAATTACGCTGAAACAGAAAGTGGTTCAGCAACCATCCTTCAGAATGGTACCAGTACAGAGATGAAGAGAAGCCTAATTTCATTGCAATGTATTGTAGGACACAATATTTCTCTATAATGAGCATTTACAATGTTCTTACAAGATAAGCTGCTCTTGGACTGTAACACTGGAGGTGTGAAAGGAATGATCTAATGATTTATGTTTAAAATCAGTAATTATGTAAGTTGTTGGTATGCTTGGAATAATCCAACAGAAAATGGAGTAAATATGTCAACAACAGGAAAGCTAATGACTGCAGGAGTCAGCAAAAGCAGAGAAGCCAAATGAGAGGGAAAACTGAAAATTCAGTATTTGGGGAAAGTGACCAAGAAGCTGACAAGGTCAACATCCAGGCTCTGGGCTGACAATGTCTGATGAAACCAGGAGTCTACAATTGCTCTGCAGTAAACTGCAGCTTCAGCAGTGATGGTGCCAGAAGAAAAACCTCTGGCACAATGGGTACAGCACTACATTTCTGTAAAGGATGGAAATAACCCAAACAAACTGAGACTGGTTCTAGCTATAAAATTAAAATTAAATTTAAAGAAATACACTCATTCTACTAGACTCTGGGTAGCTGTAAAGCTATAGTGACCCTTGGAGCATTCTGATTTCTACCAGAACACGCACCAAAAATCCTGGTATTTCAACTGAAGGAAGGGTGCTTTTGAAGGCATTGAACTTACAACAAAGCTGCTAAAATGGCAATAAATGTTCAACAGTATAAACAAACTGAGCATGTACAGAGATTGATCAAAAACATCACCTTGA
>VYZR01065388.1:0-23509 GCA_013400675.1 Oxylabes madagascariensis
TGAAGTGTGACACTGGCTTTGTGGTAGATTTTATGTAATGCTTGAAAATGGGATGCATTTATGCTGCCAAGTGGCTTCTCAGTGTGCTGCCTTGGCAGGTTGTGTTCCCCTGATCCCACCTAGCTGTGTGTGAGTTTGCTCCCAGCCTGCCTTCCATGGATGTGTGCTCCACAGCTACCAGACCTCTGCTCCTCTGTGCAGCCACACGACCCTTGCCTTGTGCAGATGCCCAGAGCCAAAGACCCTGGGAGAGAAGAGCTGTTTTGGGGAGGCAGCTGGTCCCCTCAGCAGTGGGCACAAGGCACTGGGCTGCTGGCTCTGCACTTGCCCTGAGGTTTGCTGTCATGTGTGGCACAGATCTGTCCCTTACTAGGTGTAGCATATAGGGAATACATCCATATTCCTGGATCACTCTGGATTTAACTGAAGCTGCGTGTGGTTTCTCCCTCGGTATTGCATGTGTGTCTCAATTATACAAAGTATTTGTTGTATTTTCTTAAAGCTCATAAAACTGTTATCAAAGAGCTGGGTGCACATGCAGAAACCCCAGAGCTCTGACTGATGAAAACACAGCACACCTTTCATTTGTGAAGGTTGTGACAGATTTAATATCCCTCAAATGCTAAGCAATGAAAAAGGAGAGGGAGAATCCTTCAGACCAGGCTGTTCTCTGGCTCAGCTGGCTTATCTGTGTTAAATCTATGCTAACTTATATCAGCAACAGACTTCCTCTTTATCATAAACCCAATTATGATCCTCCACAGAGAACAATAGGATTACTTGCCTCTTCGTCTTCAAAACCCAAATATTTAGAAAGTAGGAAATGAATACTCAAGAAGTCCATCAGTTTTACAGAGCCAATAATAAGGGCATCATGCTTCTTTCAGGCAGGCCAGAGGAAGCATTGCATACTTTTAGACTGTCCAACATTTCCCATTCTGAGATCCAGTTTTCCGTTGCTTATCTCTAAACCTCCTAACTATTTGTTTTGGGATTTCCTGTTCTCTATGCCTGTCTTAAGCTGATTTTTTAGTATGTTGGTTTTGAAAAAACATAGTTCAGTGAGAAGAATGCAGTAGCCTTTTAGAGGCCAGCAAGCCCCCTAGTAAGTATCTGTATTTTTGTCTGTAGTGAGGAGGGCTATAAGGATCCTGGACGGACCAGCAGGTTTGAGGGAATTGGGGGAAACTGGGACCAGTGAGCAATGAAGAATGTGGAGATGGGGCTGTTGGGGTGCTCTGAGCTGACCCGCAGAAACGCTGAGTGTTGGAGTGTGTTAAAGGGTAAAAACTGCTGCCTTTGAGTAAAATGTCATATGCAAAGCCCTTGGAGAAGTCAGTGGTGGATGTTTTTAACCTCCTGTGTCCTTGTCTGCCACCTGTACTGGTTGGCTGATTTGACAAAGTAAATTCAGCTAATGCTCAGAGTAGTGCTCTAGTGAAAGAACCCTAGAAAAATCTGTAAGCAACGTGGTCCCTCCATTTTCAGAATCAAGTGTGAGTGGTGCAGGGCTCTGCTGCATGTTCTGCTCATGTGCTGTATTTTAAGAGCTCTTGAATAAAGTTTATGAATAATTTTGGGAGCAGAGGTCAGGGCAGGCTTTGATACAAAGAAGCTCTTGGTTTTTGTCCCTCCACTGTTGGATATCTCCTCAAAAGGATTACTTGTGCTGTAGAGAGCCAGAAAGAGCAGTTCTGTTTCCCGTTTCTCTCTCTTCCATGCCTCTACTTCCTATTGTATGGTTCTGAAACCTTCTTTATACTGACTGTGGGGCTTGTATATGATTTTACCATCCCAAGTAAGTTAAACCTAACTAACATTTTTGTTTTCTGCCATCTTAGTAAATGGAATAGCTCAGGCTGAGGTCAGATGGGTGATCCAACCATTTCTGGCCAGGGACCGTGGATCTGGGAGCAGAGGGTTTGTGGGGTTGATAAGACCACCTTTATAACCATGCTATATCTGAGGTGGTGGAGCCTTGAGTGAGGCATCCACAGGCTGTTCCCTGTTTCCACATTTCCTCTGGGTGGGCTCTCAGTAGCGTGTGTCTAATCCTGCCTCTCCCGAACGACTGATAGGGTGAGTGTTCCTGGGACTCCCAGAAGGTTCTTAACTCCCTGTGCCCTGAAACACCATCTCAAGGCCCCACACTTTGATTTTTTGTATCAAAATGTCTGTGTTGTGTGCTTAAATCAGGGGGCCCCAAGAAGGCTCTGGGTGGAATTAACTGTTTCTGAATCATAGAAAGTCAATGTTCACCTTGCAACTTTGTAATTCTGCCCCCTCGTAATTTTGTGCTCTTCTTTGTTTTGCTAATGTAATGATATTCTTATCAAGGATCTTGTATGAGGAGATTAATTGTAAAAAGTGGCTTCTATAATGTCACAGTAATTTTAACTTTGTTCTAAAATAATTGTGTATTCTCAAAATGTGTCTAAAATATAATGTAAAACTCTTTCTGGAAAATCAACTTTCATCTTGCATATGTTAAAAATTGTTTTGATCAGATATTGATAATGTCTGGCATTTAAGCTATACACACAATCTGCGCTCCTTTCAAACATCAATTATTCATTACTTCTCAACACAAATAGTGAGTAACTGTGGGCTTTTTTTCAGTTGGTTACAGTTATGAAATAAAAACAAATATTAAGTGAATCTAAAGTATCTCAGAATGAAGGGCAACTAAGAGAGGCAATCTGGCATCTCTCACCTTTAACCTGGGTCACCTACAGCAAGGAGGGATTTCTGGGTTTGTGGTTTGTGCAGTTGATAGGACTGTTGAGACCACACTTTTCTGCTGTGGGTTTTGTCCAGTTGACTTTGAAGCTGTTGAAACAAGATTTTCTTACTGTCGATTTCTCATAGTACTGTATATTTATATCTTTATTTATACCTACCTTGTGTGTTTTGAGGATAGGAAGTAGCATGCTAGAAACCTGCTATTCCAAAACATTGGAATACAGACACGGTGAGCCTTGCCTCTGGATTACTTGTATTTTGTCAGGTTATCAGTGAAAATCTCCCAAATTTCTGGGATCCTTTGTGACTTGTCAATTTGAGCATGAAAAGTACTTGGCTGTGCTGGTTTTTTAAAGTAGGAACTAGTGGCTGCCAGATTCGTGTGTCTCTTTAATGCATACGTCTGTCAAAGGTCTCTGTAGCTGGTCTGGATGCAGCTGGACGTCAGAGAGGTTCCTTAGGCTTCATTTCCTCTGCAGGCTGTAAGCAGAACATGAAGTAATTCATCACTTGCCACAGATGATTTACAATAAATCACCTCCTGACATGTTGCTGCATGAGATCTGCAGCCTCATGGGCTCTTTAGGTATTGCCTTAATGTTTAGAAAAAAATTGTCAGAGTAAGAAAAAACAAATTTGTTCCAAATGTGTTGCATATGCATCTGTGTATCCTTTATTTGGTGGCAGTTCCACTTCAAACATTCCTGCCTGCCTTTTTCTTTTTGGAGGTTATTTTTTCATCCCCATCCTTTTTGTGCCACTGTTAGGCTTTGTATTCATTTGGGCTTCATGTTAACTTAGGGCTTTATACAGGAACCCAGGAAAAGGCATCAGAGGCACATGTCCAATAAAAGCTTTCTGTTGTGAGGCTCACTGAGATCTTTGCATTTCAAATGCAATACCTTGATGACAGCAAGCCCTACTAGCTCCAAATTGGGTGTTTTCCTGTGTTACTTAACTTAGCATCCTGGCAGAGTGGCTCACGTTTTACAGTCAAGTAGGGGAAACACTGCATGGGACTCTTTTGTGTGGGAAGAATTGGATTTAGGCCCTTGTTCAGCACCATTCTTATGATAAGAGAGGGAGAATATACTTCTAAGAAGCCTAGACAAAGTTAGAGCAAAGGTTTGAAGTCTGCTTGCTCCAAGTTGTGCAGAGCAAAAGTAAGCTATTGTCCTCTGAAAACTGCTTTGCCTTTGCCTGGTGAGAGTTACGGGGAAAGTGAATAACAAGAATGATGCATTTTGATGTCTTTAGGAAATTGTTTTCTTAAGAGCTGTTTGGGAATGACTGAGCTTATTATCCAAGATCATCCTTATGTGCTTGCTTGGCATTAAAGGAACTAGATGATTTGCTTTTTCCAGCAAGAAAGAAAAAAATATGTTTTCTGCAAATTACAGCCTTCAGTCAAGACTGGAAACTAATGCTGCTCCTCTGCTTCATCACCTCAGTAGCAGGGACCTCAAACCACTGCCATCCCACAGGCAGGCCCTTGGCTGAGCCTGGTTTAACTCTAGCTGAGCCTGACTGACCCCGGGGTGCCCCTCAGGTCTCAGCACTGGAGCACACAAAGTAGGAACTATTGGGGAAGATGGTATATTTAGCCACTTCTGCAGAGCATCTAATTTTAGAGCTCTTGGTAGTGGTGGTGGGTGCTTCCTTTCTCATGTCACCCCTGGCCTATTACAAGCCAAGGACAGATTGTCTGTCATGTAGCCAGCAGGGAAATAGATTCACTTGTAGATCATGTTTCTCAATTAAAGTATTACAAGAAGACAGAAGATCGTGGTGGTACTGAAAGACACTTTGAATATTGGTTAAAATAGGCAGCTCTGGCTTCAGGAATGAGATAAAATTGCTAGATGTTGTCCTTGTGAAGAGAGAGAAGACATAATATGTTGAAGCCATTTGTCATTTTTTGCCTGTAAAAAATCAAAACCAAGAAAGCAACGTGCTGGTCTTGACGTGGTCTCCTCCAGAGTGCCCGTGCCCCTTCTGGAAAGGTCAACATCTGCTTAGGAGCTGCCCAGGATGATGATCAAGGAGAGTTCTCTGCGGAGGGACCCAGATCTGGGAGGGGAGCTAGCTTTCCTTTCCAAGGGCTGTGACTTTGTTCTTCCATCTCGATTCAAGAGGCGGCTCAAGGCCTTCCAGCAGGCCCAGGTTTGGACACTTGGCATTTCTTTATCTTTTTTTTTTTTGTATTTTTTTATTGGATCCGAGAATCAATCTTTGTCCCCTCTAGGCGTGTCTATTTGCAGAAAGTTATTTGCAGCTAGATACCAGCAGGTTTAAAAATAAACCTTCCAGGCTTAGATTGCAGAGTTAAAATGTCTTTGTAAACAAGGGGGGAAATTAACAGCAAGGGCAGTGATTTAATAATGGGGAGAAGTAGTGTAAGACTTAAATATTTTCTGTGAGATTTTTTGTGTGATTGCTCTGAATGTTTGTTGTTGCATGTTGGAAGAACCACAGCGTTCTGCTGTCTGCTGTGAACTGTACAAGTCTGTGCAGACCAGCCTACCTGGCTTTGGTTTTTATGATTTTACCATCCCAAGGTGCTTCTTTGTGCTGTTTCCTACCCTCTCTGGGCTGTGGCTGAAGGAGATAATAGAATCTGGAAAAGACTCTGAAGATCACAGAGGTGTAGCCAAAGAAATGGAAATTGTATCGCAGCTGTATGTTTTTGGTAAATCCCAGCTGATGTACTCGCTCTCTGGAACAACTGACAAAAGATTGGATGTGCTAGGACACCAAATGGACATGTAGTCACTCCAGATTTAGAGGGTTCGCAGTTTGCTGAAATCGGCCCATCTTGAGATTTATTTATATTTAAATAATGGGTGACCCAGTGAGGAAGTTAAAAAGTTGAAATTAGGAGCGGTGCAGCTGTTTCCTAAGAAACAGCATAAAAATTGCTCCAAAACATTTTGTGGCGCATTTTTTCATGCGTTCTGGTGACAGGTTAAAGTACATCTCAGAGGTTAATCTCTGGAACGTGTGTTTTTCACTCCCTGGGGGAGAATTGGATGAGGTAATAATGTGCGGTAATGGCTTGGGCGGGGCCGAGCAGTTTGGAGAGACCGTCAGGAACCGCAGCACAGCTAAATTCCCTCTCCAGAGTTAGTCTGATCACTAAGGATGTAACCGGGGTAGGGTTCGCAGGGAGGGATGAGACCTCCGGGTAGAACAGCTGGAAAAATGGACGGGGCTTTGGTCCACGAGCCCTCTGCCTGGCCTGAAGCAGGAGCACTTTCGCTGCTGAATGCCTTGGGAATGACTGCTCTGGGGCTGCCGGTTCAAGGCAAGTGAAATATTCCAGTGGGCAATTGCAGTATTCAAAAAAGATGGTCTTTTTCTTTTTTTCTTGCTACCTCCTCACCGTGTGTCACCCTTCTCTTGCCCTGGGTCCCACAGGTCTTTCCGTGAGCTGCCTTAATTCATAACACAGTAGAATATCATCCAGCAACAAAGCCAAGTCTGTTTGCTGCCTTTGCAAGAGGGTTAAATGGGTTCCCAGAGTGACACTGGACCTCTGGAGGTGGAGGGCAGGGATGAGAGTTCTCCCACGTGGCAGCAGTGAGGTGTAGTTAAATGTTGTGCCTTGCCGGGCTTGGGATGAACTGAGAGTAGAGGTAGCTTGGCCCAGTAAGAAAACAAAAGCACTGGTAGGTGAAAAGGTGGTGATAGGGAGCAGAGAGGTGAATGGGAGGTGCTTTGTGGAGCACGCAGATGTTGGCCAGGAAGGCAGGGGAGAAGGGTGTTGATAAACTTCTATCTCAGGAGGTGGAAATTTCAGTTCTTGTGCTTATCCTTTGTGGGATTATTTATGGAAGGATCAGAGAGCCTCCTGTAGCAGTATTGGGAGGAAGGGAGGTCTCTAATCCAACATCTCACTTGTGGGAATACTAACATTTCTAACACTGGGTCACATCGGCACCGGCTTTCCCCAAGGATAAGGATTTGCCCAGCCCCTCTCGGTGACCTCTCACAGGCTGTACTTCCCTGTATCCTCCAGCCTAACCTTCCCAAGCTGCAGTTTGGTTCCATCGTCACTGTAAGTGCCCTTCTAAGAGCTGCAGGCTGTGTTTAGCCCATCCCTTGCCTTCCCCTTCCCCTGGCTAGCCAGGGCCAGCCCTCAGTGTCTCCTGCTGCCTGATCCTGATCCCAGCTTTCTGATTTCTCTCCTTTACATCTCTGGCTGGTCTCTTCCATCACTTTTTTGAAGTGAAGGCCCAAAACTGGTCCCAGGAACCCAGATGCAGCCAGTGGCAGACAGATAACAACTTCCCGTGTTTTCCTGGCCTTACTCCTAAGGCAGTCCAGGACATCATTTGCCTTATTTGTAATCAGCCCTGGCTGCAGGCTCATGCTCAGCCTGTGCACACCATCCCCTCCACCAGCCCTTTTCTGCAGGGTTGTTGCTCAGCCAGTGGGTTCCCAGCCTGAACTGGTGCTGAGGGCCATGCCCAAGATCTATAGGCACACTTTTCAGTGGAGGTGTGTGAGGCCTCTGCAAAACTCAACTGGATAAGGCCATGAGGAACTTGATCCAACCTTACAATTAGCACTGTGTCTATCCCACCTAAGTCCTTTTGGATTTCTGAGTTGTTTAGGTAGAGTTTGTTTTCATTTTTGTTTTGCTGTGATTGGACTTTGTTTCTGCTGGTGAGTTTGTTTCCTAGAAGAAAATATTCTCTCCAGAAATGCATTTTCTCATAGCTCTGTGATGTTTGGAGCCATGTGCAGATGAGCCTTTGTTCTTGCTGTCCTTAGAAATGGGTAAGAAAGAGGCAGCAGAAGGTCCATTGATGGGAAAAGGCTTTAAGGAAGAGAAAGTCTCGGGCTAGAGATATAAACCAGTGCTGGAGAACTGATGAGCTTTGAGGATGGCTTGTGTCCAGGTACCATCAAACTTCAGGAAGGCAGGAACTATGAAAAATGAAAGGAGACATTAGGTCAGCACTGTGGACTGTGAGAACCCAGGCTGAGTCACTGTACCCTAGAAAAGAGGATTACAATATCCCATTTGGAAATAAAGCAAGAAACTGGTAAATATATTATCTAGGACCCTGTTGGAGCCTGGGACCAGGAGGAATTTGAGCACTTGATGTGACACTGCTTCCTTCCATGGAGTTTTCTGCTGGGACTGGCACATCCCTGGGAGACAGGCTGGGATGGCAGAGATTTAGTCTATGTTTTGTTTGCGTAGCTACAATGAGGCTGTAGTTCTGTCTGGTTTATTTATAACACAGATGTCACTATTTTTGTCTGCCCGTAAATAAATTGTATGGCTGGCAAAAGGTGATATAGTGGATGGACAGATTTTAGTTAGGGTAAATTACAGAATACTACAGACTGGTATTTAAAAATGGCCTTTAATCTCACCTTTCCCTTGAGCAAAAAGGAAAAAAAAAGTTTATATGTCAATTATTGTAACAAAGCTAAAAGATTTATTAGAGTATTTGTTGTTTTCTTTCTTAGTCGTCCTCTCTGAAAATGCACATCCCTGTTGGAGAAGTGTGTTCTGCTAGGCAAACAGCATTTAAGGCTAATTTTTTTGCAATAAGAAACTGTCTATTTCCAAGGAATTTCCACAGAATTTCCTGTCATACCACTTTCTTAAATTTTTTTCACAAAAAGTTGTAATTAGCTGCTTCTTGTCCCCATAGTGGTTTGCATCTGGTTATACCCATCCCAGAGTATTAATTTGTAAGGTTGTTCTAGGGAACAAAATCCTCAAGGACTAGTTCTGCTCATTTTTTTCTCTTTGTGTCATACACAGCTCATTTCTTACATGAGAAGGAAGAAGATAAAGTTCAAAAATTGTATTTCTATTCCTGAGGTAGAATGTGAAAAGCAGCTATCCCTGAGCAATGCTTGCTCCTAGTTTGGCTTGACTGAGCAGGAGTGAGTGAGTCAGACTTACTGGGAAGGTCAGCTGGGAACCTGTGTCCAAACTGGCTCCCTCCTTCAAAGCCCAGCAGAATTCCCTGTATTTCTCTGATAGGTGTTTGACCTTCTGCCTTGTGTGGTGGATGTGGATCAGGAAATGAATACATCCTCTGTGGTCCTGACTTGTGTCAGCTGGTACCAAGCATTGCTGCCTCTGGGAGTACCTGGAGGCAGAGAAGTTGCTTGGATTTTTGGGAGGTGGAGACCTGGGCAGAGGGGGTGAGTTGTGTTCCAGCAGGGTCAGCTCAGGCTGTGTGCCATGTCAGGTTGTGTGTAAAATGCAGAAGGGGAGGAAAATGGCCCAGTGCTGTTGTGCTCTACTTGGGGACTTCTCTTCACCTTCCAAGAAAACAAAAATACAATTTTATCATTCTGTACTGTAAGGGAAGGGGATGTATTGTTGCAGTGAAGAGTCAGTGTCCTTTGAAAGAACATCTTGGTTTGTGGAACTTTTTGTTAAGTTTGAGTCATTTCTCTTCGTTCCTCCCAGTGCTGGCAGCCGGGAGTGCCTGCATATCCTTCCTGAAGAGATTAGGGAGCAATAAACCTGTTTGTGAGAAGTGGCCTTCGAGCAAACTGATGTGAAGTCCTATTATAGAAGTCAAGTGGCTGCAGTTGGCACCTCAACGTTCTGCATTGTTTGTATGAATATGGTGCTGTGAGAGACCAGCAGGGACTTCCCCTCTGCAGGGATCCAGAAAGGGAAAACTGAGCGGAGCTAGGTCCTGGCTGGAGAAGGCCCTGGCTGGGCAGGGCAGGCAGGGTGAGAGCAGATGGTAAAAGCAGAAGTGGTGATTTGTGTGATCCCTAGGCTGGGGCCAGGTGCTCCCTCCCCACACATATTCATTTGGTCTGGGCTTTGCTGTTGGTGCTTCCCTGGAGGAAAGGGCAGGAGGAAGCCGGGAGAAGGGTTGTCTTTTATTTAACCCAGTGAACTGTGCTCCCAAAGTGAGGGTCCAGCTCTCCCCATCTTAAACTCTGCCACCACCTCAGATCACCTGCATTGTCCNCCTGAGCGGAGCTAGGTCCTGGCTGGAGAAGGCCCTGGCTGGGCAGGGCAGGCAGGGTGAGAGCAGATGGTAAAAGCAGAAGTGGTGATTTGTGTGATCCCTAGGCTGGGGCCAGGTGCTCCCTCCCCACACATATTCATTTGGTCTGGGCTTTGCTGTTGGTGCTTCCCTGGAGGAAAGGGCAGGAGGAAGCCGGGAGAAGGGTTGTCTTTTATTTAACCCAGTGAACTGTGCTCCCAAAGTGAGGGTCCAGCTCTCCCCATCTTAAACTCTGCCACCACCTCAGATCACCTGCATTGTCCTACTGTGGGACAGAGTGACCAGGGCTGATGCTCACCATCCTCCAGCACTCAGGAGCCCCAGGAACTCCCTGAGCCTCGAGCTGGCCCCCTCTGAGCTCCAGCATCACTCAGGAGCAGAAACAAAGATGTGCCATGTCTGAGGAAGAGCAGTCAAGGAGGACAGGAGGGAGATCAGGTGTTGGTTGATCAGGCTGGCTCTCCAAAGTTCAAGAGCTGTTCAAACTCTGAATACTGGTACTGATAGAAATACTGAAGGCTGAAAATGATCTCCAGCTTTTCCTGTGTAGCAAGACAGAGGAGAAGACAACTAGAAGAACCCTGAGCTCCAGGTTAATGTGTTCAGTACAAAGCAGTTAAGGACAAAAGCGTGTTCTGCTTGATGGCGTGTGTGTGCTGGTGTTCTTGCTCCTGAAACGTTTCAACATTTGGGAGAAGGAAGAGGTCCTCCCATTTAAAGAGCCATGAAGCAGAGGAGTGAGGAGGAGGAAAATCCTTCTCTCTTCTTTCATGGGTCTCTGATGAATGAGTTATAAGGTATTGTAAACTGCGGGTGAAATTAGTGCTTAAAGAAGCTTTTACAATTCTCACTTCTTTACCTTATTGAAGGCAAATCTGTGGCTAGTTGGGAGATTCAGTATGTGTTAAGAAAGAAGCTCCAAGTTAATAGAAAATAATGAGGCAAAGTCAGTTGATCATATACATTCTTCTGCATTTAGTGGACTCAGACTTGGCTGCTTTATCCTGAAACCATTTTGTTTTGAAACAGTTAGAATAAACAAACTGAAAGTCGCAGCTGTATTTACTTTACTGTTGCCTTCTGAGCCTTATCACATATGTTGTTACATTAATAAAATTCTTGCACTGGAACCATTGTGCAGTGGGAAAGCCTGTTGCCTTTTCTCAAGAAGGAGTGTCTTTGTGGGGGAGCAGGGAATTCCTCATCCCTCCACATTTCAGCAGCTGATTTTGCAGTTTATACTGTAGTTACTTGTCAAAGTTTAAAAAATGTTCCCTCCCATGTCTGAAAAATTCCCTGGTTTAGGGTCTCATTGTGTACTTAGATACAAATGCTGCCTGTGATGTAGAGCTAGAACTAGAGATCCATTGGAGAGGGGATCCAGTGGGGATCACCATATCAGCCATATGTTCCTTACAGACAGGAGAGGAGTGAGGAAAAGTCATCATGTGAGTGCCTAATGACTCTCTGCTGGCTGCCATAATTCCTCATGGAAAAATTGATTTACCAGTGCTTAGTACCTTTGACAAAATCAGGTCTGGGACTGTTTAAGTTGGGCACAGAATAAAAGCCTTGCTGAAATTGAGAAGGAAGTCTTGAAAATCTTTTCTTAATTTATCTCTGAAGCAGTGCTTTGGCAAAACTAATTATGTTCCCAAGGGTTAGAAAATGTCCTTGTTTGAATGTAAGCTTACTCATACTTTAGGCAAGCCGTTTGTGTGGGTGAGTGCTCTAGTTCAGAGGGGAAATACTAAAGAGCAGATACTTTGTTCATGGGGCAGAATGACAAGACCAAGACCAGCATGAGAAGAAAAAGCATTGTCCTTGTCTGTGGTATCACTGAGTTGCAGAGTGTGTTCTCCTGTGACTCAATAGGAAATCATGATCCACAGCTACGTATGTAAAATGCTCAGAAATGGTATAAAAGCAGGGATGACATATCTAAACTGCACTGGTTCTTAATGCAGAAATTTTTAATTGCCTATTTAAGATGCATTTTCATCCCCGTGCCATAATTTAATTGTTGGTGGGCTTTAATTTTCTCCTAATCACAGGAAGCACAAACTATTCTTTCCTGCTCCGTGTACCATGATGTTAAAATGTATTTGTTATTCATTGTATTTTCAGGCTCAAAGTAAACAAGAGAAGAAGGCAGGAACTTCATCCCCAGCCCCCCTGCAGCCTGTGGTTAGCACTTGCACTGCTCTGCCTGTGAATAAAGCCACCAGCAGTACCCCTGTGCCCATAAACATTCCACGTTTCTACTTCCCTAAAGGACTCCCAAATGTCTGCACTAATCATGAAGAAATAATTGCCAGGATTGAAGAGGCCTTTACAGAGTTTGAAGATGAGAAAGCAAACATCTGTGAAATGGGGAAAATTGCTAAGGTAACCACTGATGGGCTTGGAGGTCTTTTCCAACTTTAATGATTCTATGATTCTATGCTTTAGGTTTTTAACTTTGGGAGAGATACTTTGTTTTAGTTTTAGTCTATCTCACAGCTGTTGTAGGGGGAAAAAAAGAACCATTATCCTTTTGATCTGAAGTTTTTTGTTTAGATTTAGGTAATAGTAAACAAAAACGAGCTCAGTTTGCTGATTGTCACATCAGATGTGTGTGTTCTTGCTTTGATTTATGAAGCAGTTCTCTGAGCTTTCTTGGCAAATACAAATTGCATTTCTTTCTCTATTCCATCATATTTCTGCCCAGAAGATCGAGAAACTCAGAGGCAGAAACTTGTCTGCCTCTGTGGCTTCAGGTGGTATCAGCTGCCCTTTTTGTGGCTTTTTGTAGCTATCCTGCTCAGCTAGCATGAGCTGTAGGTGCTATTGCAGTGTTGTGTGAGGAAGCAGCTGCCAACCACCAGCTCCCTGGACGGGGAAGTGAGAATGTGCAGTCAGCCCCCAGCCCCTGAGCCGTGCACGTTCAGTATCCACAAGGCAGGTGGGACAGCTGTGATGAGTTCTGCCTTCAGGGGACACCCACAGCACTTGTGTGGGAGCACCCTGCAGATGGTCCCCTCTGTTTCCCTCTCTTCCAGCTGCAGTTTGCAGTGCTGCTGATCTAAACCCAGCATTTATCAGACACATCCTGGATGATCAGCTTGCCCTGAATGAGTCTCTGGCACTGTAAACTGAGCAATGATGCTCTCTCCAAGAGCAGCACTTGTTTTGCAAGATGGAAGGTTTTTCTGAAAGGAGAGACTAGGTTGGTTTTCTTTGTTTTTAAAGGAATCCAGTCACATTATTTGTAAACCTGCTCTGAAAATATAAATAGGAAATCTTCTTTGCTTGACAAAAAACTGTTTGAACAGGGAAAAACATGAGGGTGGTGCAGAAGAGACTTCTGCCTTTCCATCTGGTCTCTACACGGATGTACTCCTTGCCACTTAGTTATTGTAAGGCTGGGTTCTGTTCCATGGGATTATTGACAATGGTGCCATTTGGAGCTCTGAAATAAATGCTTCAATACCAGCTGCACAAAGAAAACCACAAAAAACAAATGTCATTCTTTCCTCAGAGGAGCCAAACACCTGTAGAAGCACAGCTACCTGACATAGAAATTGATAAATCCAAAAGCAGTTCTTGGGCTGATTAAGATTCCCAAAGAAACATGCAGGTGTGGACAAGAAGCTGACAATGGACTTGCAGGATAGTCCTGCTTAACAGAAGAGGTGAAAGAGGTGGCAGAAATGATGCCTCAACTGCTTCTTCAAAATATTCCTGCTTCCATTTGCTGTAACATCCTTCTTGCCTGGATCTGACTTGAGTCAGAATCCAGCTTGAACCTGCGCTCCCTTCAAGGCCAGTGTTTTGTGGATATTCTGATAACTTGTCTGGAGTCAGGACAATGGCTGGAAAGGTTTTTGTGGTAAAGAGGAGGTGCTTGACAATGTTGTTTGACAGCTGAATATTTGACACCATTTCCAAGCCTGCTTTGCCAAGGCCTTAGAGAGTCCACAATGCCAGAGCTTTCATGGACTGCCATTGAGAGCCAGCAGTTTCTGCAGAGGCCGGTTCAAAAGTGCTGGTCAGGGAGTCCTTTGGCTGGAAATCAATCTCTTTCCATGTGTGCTTTCATTTTCGTGTTCCCCTGCTGCGATCTTGCAGTGTTGGAAATAATGGACTGTGCTGGGTGGAAGGTACTGCAATGAAAATTGCAGCATGGGATTTACTTCACCTTTAGGCATTTACTCATTAATTATCTGTAATTAGACTTGAGGTTCCCTTGCTGCCTGTGAGAGGTCATCCCATACGAGAATGGGCCCTCCTCTTTTAGGGTGAGGTGATGTAGCTGGTGTGAGTGTCCTGGAAGGAGGTGCCTGTCTCTCCACTTCTAGGGAATTGTGCTAAGCAGTTCAGACAAAGTCTAAGAGCTTGAGTAGTCCAGATCCTTTTCCTAGCCTGAGAGGACGTGTTTCTCAGCCACTTGAAAAGGCACATGACAAAGTAGAAAGTTCTGTGTGAATCCTCAACCTTGGCATGCAGTAAATGCACACAGGTGAGTCAGAAAGCCATTACCACGTTATTTCCCTTATGTAAAGTCTCAGTGGTGGATCTGGTGTGTAAACAAGCAAGTTCCTCTTGGGACTGCTTTTGTATTCCTCCTTGCCCTGGTTTTTCCTTACAGATCTGTGGCTGCCCACTCTACTGGAAAGCACCTCTGTTCAGTGCGTCGGGGGGAGAGAGAACAGGACGTGTTTCTGTGCACTCCTTTGTGTCCATGTGGAGAAAGTGAGTATAGCAAATGCAAAACTCTCTTTCTGGAAGAAATCAGCCTGCCATACAAGTTTGGTTTGTTTTTTTTTTTCTTCTTTTCCACCAGACTTTTCAAATTATTTTTCTCTGCTTTAAGTGGCTTAAAAATCTCCATCAGCTTAAGTTTTTTTCCCCCCCAAACTCTTTGAACACTTGTTTCCATGTGACATCCACAAACTTGCAAGTAATTGTATAGATAGTAAGATGTTTTGAGTTAGTTGGTGTATAAAATAAATTTACAAGCTCCCCAGAAATGTCAGCTATTCTGAGATACCTGGTAGTTGTCTGTGGATTTGGGGTATATTTGTGCCCACCCTTATTGCTCTACGCTGGTGCACTAAGCAAGTGCCATTTGGGAACTGGGAGAGGAGGTGTGTGATAGTGTTACAGGACAGAAAGAGGAATGTGGAAATAAGCATCATCATACAACTGGGTACTCTGGGAGCTTTAATAGTTAGTACCTTCCCCAAGCAAACTGTTGAATTCACCTGTGGGGTTTGACAGTCCTCACTCTGGAAATGGAGAGCTCTGAATGGATGCGTTGTGCTTGGAGGCAGCTTTGACATGGAGCAGACTTGTTCTCTTGCTTAATCGTTTTCCTTCCAGGGCAATTCAGGCTTTAGTCTACTGTGTGAAACACCTGAACAGCGTCTCCATCTCCTCTCCAGAGAGAGTTCTAATTTTTTACTTAATGGTTGCTCTTCAGATCCTTGACGTAGCCTTTAACCCTGAATTCCCAAAGTATTTCCTGTGATGATGTTGTCAAAACAGCTTCTAGTTACCCTGGCAAAATAACAAAAATGTTAGGGCTGACTATGATCTCTAAGTTTGTCTTGATACAGACAATATATTTTCCTTCCTTAGATTCCTCCAATTACTTCTAATTAATCCCTAATGTATGATACCACATTTTCACTTCTCTGATTTTCACATCCTTCAGATATTTGCAGACTGTGGTCATGTCCCTCTTCTGTATCCTTTTAACTACCCCATTTCCAAGCCAAGCTTTGTATGCTTTTCTCACTTAATTGCTCTTTTAGAAAAATATTTTTTTTTATCCCTTTCTCTTCCCTTCTGACAGTTAGAAAATCTTTGCTGGAAAGCTGAAAAACAGAAGAAATGTGGTATTTCTGGTAAAGTTCAACTGCAGATTTGTGAACACAGGTGTAACTTTAAACCAGGTGTCTTTAGTTGCTGAAGCCTATTTTCAATTTTCTTAGTAGGTGACTGACTTCTCAAAATGCCACATGTTCACTGCCTGTCAAGTCTATAGGAATTGCTCAATATAAAACCCTTCTGAATGTCAGATCTTTTGTTTGTGGCTAAAACAGGGCTTTGGGATTCATCTTAATCTGCCCTTTTTTTAATCTAAAACATTAGCACCTCTTTCTGCAGCTGATTTAGAATATATTTGTTAATTGACAGTTACCATGATAGAAATGTGCAGCCGACAGGATTGCTAAATCTTTTTTTTATTTTTGCTTATTTAAAAGAATCCTTTTTTTGTAAAGTCTGCCTTTCACATAGTGATGAGGTCACAATTAGCAGGAAACGAGTTAGCGAGATCTCTGCTGGAGAACTACAGCCAGTTCAGTACTATGTTCATACACTTTCAGGAGAGGAAAGTAGTGAATAATCACTCACAGTAAATAATTACAGTGCATTTCTATTTTCACAGTTAATGAAGAAAACAGTGTAGTTTTCTGAGTTTCCCAAATACGGTGTGAACAACGTAGTGTTTGATATATCCAAATGTTGTGTTCTGTTACCAGTGGTTGGTAAATGGCATGGAGTTCCTCTCTTCATGAGTTTCTCTGGAGTGAATCACATAACTGTGATACCTTTGGCCAGTGCAGTATTTTGTGTGAAAAGAAGACAGAGACAAGAACTGGTGTGTCAGATACACACTGTCAACCAAAGGGGACTGAGTTTACACACTTCTCCAAATACTCAGTCCTACTAGTGCCTTCGTTAGGCTGCTCCCTGTGGGTTTGGTACACAGCTCCAGATGGGCCATAATTATCAGGGGATGCCCTTTTTCTTTCTGAGAAGTGATTTTTCTGGGCAAATATTCAGTGCCTGTCGTTTGGCAGTCTCCCCAAATACTGCAGTATAGTGAAGGGTTACATTGGAGAACTCATCCTGTGGTATCCCATTGGGCTGTGCTGTTCACTTGGAGTGAGCCTGCAGCACTGGCAAGAGTCAGGTTACTTACTCTGATTCCACAGGTGCTTAGTAAGAAACCTGCTTTACCACAGCAGTGTTAACCTGGAAAAAATCCCTGCTGGGTGCCCTGGTTCAGCGGCTGAAAGACCTTGAAGGAAGTGCTGGTAGTGTGAGGCCAGCATTTGAGCGATTCCCAGCACAGGTGTATTGTGCTGTGAGGCCTTTGCGACCCCTCCGGTGGGCTGGGAGGTGCAAAGGGCTGGGGGTAACTCCTCCCCTCTCCCGCAGAATCCTGCGGAACTGCCACGACGATGCCTCCAGGTTCACCTCCCTTCTGGCAAAGCCCGGCTGTGACTGCCTGCAACAGGAGGACTTCATCCCGCTGCTCCAGGTACTGCCACAGCTCCGCAGGGACGGTGGGCACAGAGCTACGTTCACTTGGTACCTTCTTGATTTCCGTGGCATGAAATGTTTACCAAGGACCAGCAGACCTTTGGTTTCAACAACACCTGGGTGGGGTTCGTTTTGGAGTGAAATAGAAATAAGCCTTTTAAGTGCTTAAGTGCCAAACCGGCTGCAAATCCTACTAAAGGCACTGAGGACTGGTCTCTTGTCAGGATTCATATTTATCAATGCCTGGTAACCAGGCTGGAATTTGCCCCATTTCTCTATGTGGATATTGGGAAAAATGCTTGTTGTTGTTTATAATCAAGCACAACATTGGAAAAGTTGTAAAAGTTGCTTGGCAAGACAGTTATAATTGAATTTGTCTAGCCAGACTACCAGATACGGTATCACGTGGAACTCTTGGCAAAATTTCTGCAGTTCCAATTGTTCTGTATATGCCTCTAAACCTGCTAGTGCACAAATCTCACTGTTTGGTTTTTTTTTTTTTTTTCCTAATTTTCAGGCTATATCTGTACATCCTCATTTCATGTCTTTCTTTCCCTTTCATTAATTTTTAACAAAGTATAGTTGTTTTAATTATTTGTGGCCATTTAGGCAGGCTCTGGATACCTTTAGAGCTTCTCTATAATGTCTATAAATCACATCCATCTGCTCCTCTGATCAGCTGTTGTACTTTTTCTGATCTTTTCCACAAATCCCTAGATTTCTCACAGTGTTGCCTTCTGGGTAAAATCTCTGTGGAGATGCTGCTTTGGGAAAAGATTTTGTGTCTGTGCTGGCTGTTTCTGTCTCTCAAACAGAACTGGGGCTGTGATGGGTAAATTTTCTCATGTTGCTCTTCATCTCTTCTCCACTGGGCACACTGCCTTTCCTGGTGGATTGCAGCTCTGCTCTTTAGCTCCTGGTGCAATCCAAGGCGTGCACAGTCCTGTCTGTCAGTCAGCCATATATCAGCAAAATTACCCTGATTCACGCCACCATCTGAGACATCCTGTTATACTGCTCAAAATTTGGGCATATCGCACCCCTGAGGGCACCATGGCATGGAACAGGCACAGCAGAACTTGGAACACCTTTAAAGGGTAGAGGAGTCAGGCATGGGGTAATATTACACCGGCATTGATTCATACAGGATCTGACCTGATTCTTTCAGAATCTGAGCAGTTTCTCCATGGATTTAATCATGCAGATTTGGCATTGTGAGCCAGTGTTTGACTTAAAAAAGCTGGTCTTGAGAAAGAGGCATCTGCACAGATAGTCCAAGTGAATTTTGGAAAAGTACTAATCCTATCTGTAAGCATTCTGAGGCTTTTGTTGGACATAGGAGTCTTTCTCAAGGAATGTTTATTTCTGACACCTAGTTCTAACAAATGTTAATATCTTCAATGAATGGAGGAAAACAAAAATCTTGGAGAGGAGATAGTTGCATGGTCAACTAATTAATTTTTGTCTCATTCAATGAAAATGAGTTTTCATCTACTCACTAACTCTCTTCCTTTGTTTTTCTGTCCTTAAGTAAATCAAACTGGCCCACCAGGTGCGTATTGCCCAGCAAATGCATTATATTACTGTAATAGAAGGTTCACTTGATAGATTAAAAGATTTCCATTTTATTGTTAATGCTGCAAATAGTTTCAAGAGTAAGCAAAAGTATTGGTTTGTAAACCCAGTGACTTCTAAGCATTAAAAGGAGAAGAAAATCTACTTCATTTCATTTTCTCTTACCTTGCAGGATGTGGTGGAAACGCATCCTGGCCTCACGTTCTTGAAGGATGCTCCGGAGTTCCATTCTCGGTATATTACAACGGTAGGCTGCCTGTTTGATCCCCTGTGATGCCACTGTCTTCCTTTGTGATCTGTCACTGTTCCTACTAGCAAATCCTTCAGTTATTTCAAAATATAGGTGCTTTTAATATTACTGACCATGAGGTATTTTAACAACTGCTTCCAAAAGAAAAATAATCTGCTTGTGTGTGCAAGGGGTTAGTCCAAAGGTTAATAATGGTTGTTTCTGGTCTTAAGCAAATCTATAAAAACATCTTTTTTGGCCTGATGAATGGAAAAGAAGTTCTTTAGTCTCTGGGAGCTGCTAAGTCACCCTGAATTGTGCTGGGCTGCTGAGACATGGAAGGCTTTTCGAAGGTTTCTGTCACTGAGGCTTGGAGAATCTGTGCCTGTTCCTCAGTACAAAGCACCCTTTGCGCCCAGGGATCTGCTGTCCAACCTTCCTTTTGCCAGGATGCCTGTCCAGGCTCTCTGTGCCCAAGCTTTTGTGACTGGGTTTGTGGCTGGGGTTTGTTCAGTAGCTTTGTTCCAGCTCTGCAGTCAGCACTTAGGCTGGTACTTTACCTAAGTGTGTTTGTACTTTTTTTAAGCCTTTGGCTTGACTCATGATGGGTGTGAATCTGGATAAAAGGTATAAATGTTGGGAAGTTTTATCTCTGCAGCTGTAACAAATTCAAATAATGACAGACCTGGTGGGAGCTGTATCCCAACAGGGCTCAGGGCTTAAAGTTTCTCCAGTTTGCTTGCCAGGGCCTGCCTGGGGCTGCACCACACATGGCAGCTGGGAGGCTCCTGGCACACACATGCTTGTTCCTTTCCTGTAAGGAGCAGATGGCACAAAGACACTTCTTCAGGGCAAACCCTGAACTGTCACACTAATGAAAATGTATCATGAGAATCCATTCTGAATGTTGTAGATGCACTTGAACATGACAGTCAACAGCAGTGTATAATCAATATGTTTAGTCCCTGTGGAGCAAGACAACATAAACATTAAGCCAGAACAGATATAGGAATGGCCAGGGAGTTATGGAGGACATGAATGGGTGAGTGTGGAAAGTGCCTGTGGCATGTGTACCCTGGTATTTGGCGTTTCAAGTGCATGGAAGGGTGAGAATGAAAGGTTTGAGGTCACACTGGGGTCAGTTTCTGACTACAGTATCCACGGGTCAGTGCCATGTGTGGTTGCCCTGGCTGCTGACAAAGGCAATTCCCTGCATCTGCCTTTACGGATTCCTCTTAAGTCACACACTGTTCCTGTATTTTTCAGGCAAAAAACAAATGTCTTTGTAGAGTAATCCCTCACATGATCACCCTGCTGCCCTTTCTGGACTCACCAGGATCACTGCATGGTGTGGCTGAGACCACCTGTGTGAAGCTGAGCTTCCACTTCCAGATAACTGAAGTGCAGGCTGCTACTAAAGGGCAGCACCTTTTCCTTCCTCTCTCCTTTTGCACCACTTCCCTGGTGCCTGGGCTTGGTGCTGTGTCACCAAAGCAGTCACAGAACCAGACTTTCATAAGTGCACGAAGCTCTGAGGAGCTTCTTGATCCTGCTTGTATGTCTGCTGTGCTTTCCTGCTGCAGTCAGACCTCTGGGCATCCTTACTGGCAGTGCTGGGACAGAGGTGGATTCCAAGGCTTGCTCCTAAGGCAGCAGGGAATGGTGCTGCCTGTAGCTGAGGAGAGGGCTGTGGGGCAGCACACCTGACGAAGGTGAGCTGTCCTTCAGCTGTCAGGACAGCACTGCTCTGGGGTTTTGTGCCAACAGCAGAGTCCCTGTGGGGGAGCAGGGCCAGCATGTGGGGAGGCAGGAGGCTGCTGGGCAGGCTGTGCCCATCTGGAGGGGCAGCACTCGGTCCTCTGCAGCAGTGGCTCTGCTCTCTGATAGCAGGAGTTCCTATTGCTCACCTCTCCTTTCACAGACAGTTTGGCACATCCCTCTTTAATGTTACAAAATCCAGTATTTCCACCAGGAGGCAATGAAGGAAACAGCTTTGTCCTTGGATTTTGAGACCACTTGGATCATTTTCATTGCTTCAAGGTAGAGTGCCTTACACCTGCTTACAGAGACAGAATGCTGTATTTGCTGCCACACAAGAATTACAGTTCGTGTTTGTGTTACAGACAAGAGCCATAAGGACACATGGCTTTGTGTTCATTGCTGGGTATGGCATCACTTGGCTGAAATCTCCTGGAGAGTGACCTTACAGTCTAGGATGGGTAAGATGTGAATGCACGTTTCAGTTCTTATTGCCACCTCAGAACCTTTTAAACGGGCCATTTGGGCACAGCAGGCCGGAATTTGATCTGTATCATATCTGTTTTATTGGCCACTGTATTACTAAACCAGTTGTGTTTGTTTCAACAGAGACAACTCCTGAAGCTGGTGAAGATGATGCAGAACATGACAGAATATCCTGTGGCATTTGTTGTAAAGCTTTAGTGTGACTTCTACCCTAATGTTCAAACCAGGCTCAGAGTTAGTGCATGCAGCTCTTGGAAAGCTGTGAGCTAAAAACAATTTAAAGGTTAAAGCTTGTGGAAAAATACTTCAGCTTATACAGTAGCACCAATGCAAATGTGTAAGGAGACAATGGCCACAGGGATTAATAAAGATTCCTGTTTTGTCCAGAAATGGTACTGCTTTTGTTCTTCTGTGGGAAGATCGGGGAAAGGTCTGGAAGGAATCCATGAATGGTTTGGGCCTGGAGGTCAATTACATGAGAATAATGGGCAAGTAGAAAGAGGCTTCTCTTTCCAAAGGCTAATTAAGAATTTGACTCCATGATCCTTGTGCTCTCTTCCAACTCAAGATGTTCTCTGTGTCTATGGTCGTATACTGAACTCAGAAAAATGAAGCCAGTTATGGCCTAAGTGACAAGTGTGGCTTGCATGCTGCACATCGTCTCAGGCTGGATAATGATGTTCCAGGACGTTTCCCAAATGCTTTTTTTGACAGCTTGGTGTTTACAACCTGGAAAAGAAAAAAGACAAGTACTGAGATTTTATAGTGAGATATGTACTATGTACTGTCCATGGAAACTGGGCCATTATTTGAATAATAAGCCCTTCACTGAGTGACTGGACATGGTAAGAGACATGAAAAGAAATCCCATTTTACCTCTGAATGGCTTATTTTTACAGATGGGTGAGGAGGGAGCAGATGGAACATCTTTATCAATGTGGTCTGGTAGACAAACAGTTTTTTATGTGTCACAAATGGGAATAGTTTGTTGTCTTTTACTACCCTGCAGGCAGAGGAAAAGAAGAATTACTGGTATGGGGTCCTGTTTCTGATTCTTGGGATTGCTATTTTTGAGTCCTTGGAATGGTGTGAACACCCTGTATTTTTAAGAGTTGGTACAAAGTTGTCAGGTGTGATAATGGGTGATGTGTGAGGTGAGACCACTGCAGTCTCTGAGCTCTTGTGCAAGCTGGAAGCTAAAGGCAAACAAAGTCCAGAAATAGAGACCAGAATGGCAGTGGCTGCCAGAGGCATGAAAGAAGAAACAAACATCGTGCTTAAGACCAGAAAGGATCATTGTGATTACCTAGTGTGACCTCTTGTGCTACACAAGCCACAGAACATTGTTCAGTGATTGCTACAGTTACAATTGATCTGTTTTTTGGTCTGCTTTTAATTAAAATGACACCCAACTTTAAAAGGATATCCACCTTTTAGGCCTGGACTAATGAAGGACCTGCAGCGTTACCAAAAGGTGTCAGCTAAGTTGAATCTATCAGTTCTCTCTCTTCAGGGTACATGTGAATCCTCACATCATTCTTGTTGCTCTGAGTTGTGTGTGCCATCATCAATTACTGTCTCACTGAGTATCCCAAAGCAGACTCTTGGGAGCAATCTCATACTTGGTTCTGGGTCTGTTCTGGACTAAGAACCAGCGCTTGTTTGACTGAGTCCAAAGATGGCTCTTCAGTATGGAAACTTCAGTTGTCCACTTGAAACTAGTTCTGGCTAGAAGAGAAATCCATCCCATTTAATCTGCTATCTGGATTAATTCCTGTAATGTCCACATTGTTGTGTAAAGTTAATTTTTGTGTTGGAATAGTGAGCACTAAAGCTTACCAAAATTCTGAGGGGATGTGACAACATGTCAGAGACATCAAAGGTTTGTAGTAGGTATGATCAACAAGATTCCAGTGCTGATAGTCAAATTAATTCTATTCCTCCTTTCTCATGCTGGTGATATTTATTTGTTGTTGTTTGCCCTGCTGTGTTTATTCTTGCATCTGTTTGGTCACACGTGTTTTTCCCATTCTGTGATGATACTTGACAGCTGACAAGGAGCAGATTGGGAAGTGCTGTTTGCTTTTTGAGGAGCTTGGGAGTGTGCTCAGTCTCACACTGAGAACTGTTTGCTTTTGGCTTCTGAGGGTTCTGTACCTCTCTCCCATGATTTTTGCTCACTTTCACCAGAGGCAGATCTGGAAAGGAAGCAAATGAGGTTAACACCTGCCCCAAATAATTGCAAACAGAACCTCTCCTGCTTACTTTCAGCAGAGGCACTGGGAACACGAGGCATTGTTATAGTTACAATGGGTCAGACATTAACTGTGCCTTTCATTTACATGTCTTTCCTCTGAAATCAACCAGAAGAGTCAGAAGTCTTTTTTTTGTTTTGTTT
>VYZR01065393.1:0-20780 GCA_013400675.1 Oxylabes madagascariensis
TGTGGGTGGTGTAGAATAAACAACTTGGCCACACTGGCCTGCTGCTGAACTCCTCTGCAAGCAGGACACTCAGTCGGGCCACAACTGAGTTTGAGCAGCTTGAGGAAATTCAGTGTCTCCCTTGTTTCTTTTGATGAGAGAACAGGATCCAGGCTTTGCATGATGGGCATTATCCCATTGGATTGCAGCCCCGCATACTGCAACCCCCACCTCCTTCTTGTGTGCAAAGGTAAATGAAAAATCAGCCATGATTCTAATTACTCTATGCTAATTGGGCCGCATTCAGGCTTCATTGATGATGCTGTTATGCTGCAAGAAAACAAGGGCAGCATATGTACTCACCTTGCTCTGCTTATCCTATGATTATTCTCTGTTAGCACAGAAACATCCTAAAGTACCAGCCTGCACACAAATTAGCCCATGCAATGGGCTGCTGGAAGTTCAGCCCTGGAGCACATTCACTCTCTCTTTCTTGGCATCAAATGCAATATCAGGGATGCCACAGCAGCTCAAAGCCCTTTTATCTTTTACTGGGCTCAGCTTGTAACAGCATTTGCAATCGTGTGTTTCCTCACAAGAAAACACTTTTGTATTCCCACTCGATCCATCCTGATGTCCTTATCTAACAGGATCTCCAATGCAGAGTTTCACCATGGCCTCTGGAAATCGTACTGCCTGGGGAAACATCACCATGTGCCTGGCAGCACTCCTGTGCCCGTGCCTGCCAATTAGCTCTAGCTCTTGATAAGGGGGAGGAGGAATTCCATGCTGGATTGCTCACTCCTGCTTTGGTAACTTGAGCAGAACTTTTTTTCTAGTGTAAACTGGACTGAGACATTTGCATATTGTTTTTTGCAGTAGTATCTAATATGCCGAGAGCTCCTGGAGTCATTACAAAATCATCAGTGCTTGTTCCAGTGTGATATATTCTGTTTGTCTAGCTGGCTGTTTTCCTACCATATGTATTTATTGAAGCTGGCTGAGTATCTTATTCTGTGATGTTTTGCTTATTTATTCAAGAATGAGTTCATCAAAATTCAGCCAGGCTTTCTGTCCTCAACATAGAGAGATGTAATCGAGCGTTTGAACACACCCATCACAATTGCAACTGAATGCAAAATTCCATGTGATTCAAAAACTGAATGCAAACTTGATGGGAGCAATGAAAAAAGTCTGCCTGCCCCCAAATCCATCCTGGGAGCTCACATCTCTGTGAGACTGTAATGACCTCGAGAGGCAAAGGAGGAAATTGCCTCAAGTTGCACCAGGGGAGGCTCAAATTGGATATTTGGGAAAATAATAATTTCATGGAAAGGGTTGTCAAGCGCTAGAACAGGCTGCCTGTGGAAATGGGGAGGCACCGTTCCTAGGAGTGTTCAGAATATGTGTAGACGTGGCACTTGGGGACATGGTTTAGTGGTGAGCATGATGGTGGAACCACATTCACAATCGGACTTCATGATCTTAAGTGTCTTTTCCAACCTTGACAATCTCATGATTTCTCTGTTTAAAAGGCACCTGGTAACTCAAACCACACTCCAGTGGGAGTCCCTGGGGAGTTTCTAGCAGGTGCCTGTCTCAGGGCCCATCAATGAGTAAAGTGGCCATGATATCATGTTCAATATTGTGGTCTCATCAGGGAGACTGATTTGTGTTGCATTAAGCAAGACAGGGTTG
Source organism: Oxylabes madagascariensis (assembly GCA_013400675.1). Lineage (NCBI taxonomy): Eukaryota > Metazoa > Chordata > Aves > Passeriformes > Timaliidae > Oxylabes > Oxylabes madagascariensis. The sequence goes on from VYZR01065393.1 coordinate 1,678, forward strand.
CTAATATCCACTGAGGTTTACATGGGAAAATTTAAAGCCTATTCCAGTATATTAAATGAGGCTGAAAAGCTTCGATCAATAATTTCCCTTGTATGAAAAATAAGAGATGAAAATGAAGGTAGATTGATTCAAAATACTTAATGCCAGATACCAGCTGATGGAAGTACCTTGTAAATAGCATTTTGTACAGTTGCCAATGAATTAGTCTAAATTGTGAGGGTGATTGAAATGTGTTTTATAATGTTCATGTCCAGTTTAGTGGCCATTTACAAAATTTAGAAGAATATGAAATCCCCAAAGAGTAAGTGAGCAGCCAGCAAAACCCAGTGTAGAAAGCAGTGGTAGCTTGCAAATGAAATCTTGGAGTAGTTTATTAGACAAAAAAGCCAGAGCTCTTTACAAGCAAGAATCATCCATGGTAGTAGTGTTTTAAATTTTAAAATATGTTTTCTAAGTACTTCCTTTTTCATCAACCCTCTAATTTACATGGAGATTATGATCTTTGATGTGGAAAGTGAACTGGATGTGGTTTTTAAAGTTAATTTGGTAATAAAAGAACATTTCCTTCTCTGAGCAACTCCACGCTCGGCTGGGCCAGTTTGTGTAGGACTATCTTGTATCTCATCACACTGATTTCTGCAGGGAGTTAGGAGAATTGTGTTCCTTTGCTGGCTCACTGGGGTAGATGGTGACCTTGGGCAGTGCTGTGATGACCCCTGGGGACAGCCCATGGTCCCAGCTGGAAGAGGATGCCCAAAGAGACCTCAGGATTGAGAGCAATCACATTGTCCCTCATAGCCTGTCTTTCCTTTGTGTGCAGAAGAGCCTTGCAGCCTTCCTCCCCTTTCTCAAAGGTTTTTCTGGTTCCCTTTTGCTCTGTGAGCTGTCCCAGGGCTTTTCCCACCAGTGCTTGGGAAGGCTGCAGTGTGGGTCTACTCCATGTCCTGAGACCACTGGGCAAACCAGCAGGAGATCCAGAAAGATCCATCCACATTGCATGCCCTGGGAGATTGGCTTTCATTTAGAAACAGCAACGAGCACCAATTTTTGCTTCTGTGCTCTTGCGTGGGTGTAGTCACAAAGGGAAGGGCTCTGCACTCTGCAAATTTGGGTTTTAACCACGCCAAGAACTTTATTTTGTGCTGATTTTTTTCTGCTTTAATGCACTGTGGCTCTGCACTGCTGATACTGGAGCTGATTGCTGGCTGCAGCCAAGGATTCCTGCAGACAGATCCCACTCGAGCAGTTCTCTGACAAGTGAGTGACAGCCAGGCTGCCTGCACAGGGGTCACTTGTGCTTTTTGTCCTCCAGTGAGCCCTGAGGTTTTTTTGGCTTTTCTTATCTTCTTAATGAATTTAGTAGGAAAGTCTCTGCTTCAAAGTAGGCTCTGGGGACAGCTCATTGCAGCCTTCCCAAGAGATCTTGAAAAAAAAGAGGGATAGTGACTTTTTACACAGCTAATAGTGATAAGACAAGGGGGGATGGTTTCAAACCAAAACAGGAGAGATTTAAATTGGCTGTCAGGAAGAAGTTCTTCACTGTGATGAAGGTGGTGAGGCCCTGGCACAGGATGCCCAGAGCAGCTGTGGCTGCCCCTGGATCCCTGGCACTGTCCAAGGCCAGGTTGGATGGGGCTTGGAGCACCCTGGGACAGTGGAAGGTGTCCCTGCCCATGGCTGAGGTGGCACTGGATGGGCTTCAAGGCCCCAACCCAAACCATTCTATCATTCTATGAATGTCTTCTTGGGTGGAGCTGGCATTTGTAATAAAGCATTTTAGGTGCACTGACACCTTTCTGCTCCACAAGCATATAATCAGGAGGAAAAAGACAGTGCAGCTGCTGGTGCTATAAAAGCCATGGCTAATAATGAGTTTGGTCCTTTACTTTAGGGTGTTTTATTGGAATAGGAAGAAAATGTACCAAGGAGGGGCTGTGGAGTGCCCACAGGGTTGTGCTGATCACCAGTGCCAAAAGAAAAGTGCTAGAAAAGTAATATCTTCCCATGAGTAACAGGAAAACAGCTTTTTTTTCCTGGTGATTCAGTCCACTAATTAGTTTCCAATACTCAGTCCACAGGATCTTTGCAGGAAATAGGTCTTTCTATTTATAAATTGTTGTTCTATCAAGTCACAATTTTTAATTTGTGGCCTTGAGGATTTTAATTTCCTCCTTGTGAGGTGCATTTTAACTAAACCATGTCCCATCAGCACTGTACAAGCTGCTGCCAAAACTGCTCTTGGTGTCTCAGCCTAGGCTTTTGTGGGGAAGAGGGAAGGTGGAACAGGGCTGAGACCTCTTGATAGAAATGACCAGGAGAAGGGACCTTTGCTCACTTTGTGGCCCTTCTGTCTGCCCTTGGAGCCCTTTGGGCTGACCTCTGTGGCCAGGACTTGCTGTGGTGGCTTTCCCTCAGTTCCTGTTCAATCAGGAAAATCCATATAATCCAAAGAACTGGTTGATTCTCCTCAGCTGACCATAGAGTCATCGGATATCTTGGGTTGGAAGTGACCCACAAGGATCATCAAAGTCCAGCTTCTGGCCCTGCTCAAAATGGGGTTTGGAATCAGGATCTATATTGTAAATCCTTTTCAGGTTTGGGCTGCTGTGGAATTTTCATTTTAACTTGTAAAAAAGTGGCAACCTTTTTTATCCAGTGTTGATGGTGAAAGTACAAAAATTCAGAGGATGTTTCTTCAAAGATCTCATTTTGACTTAAAAAACACAGTCAGGTTCTGCGTCATCCCTCCATATGTTTTTCTTGATACAAGAAACTTGTGATGAAAGACTTGCATTTTTTCTCTGGCACTGCTTGCTGTGTTTCGAAACCATGTTCAGTATCTGCACACTCAAAATAGGCTCTTTCTGTTCATTCATACTTTTTCTTGGAGGTTATGAAGGGTAATAATGGAGAGAGCAATGCCTTTCTGAAAGCTAGGTGCACTGCAGGAGCGTTTGAAATGCCTGTTAATGTTCCTACACGTCACTTGCCGAGGAGAAGCAGGCGAGGATTAATGTCCATTACTCAGGGCATCTGCCAGGCTGAACACATTTAATTCACAGAATCACACACTGGTTTGGGTTTGGAAGGGACCTTACATCTCGTTCCACCACCTGCCATGGGGACACCTTCCACTGTCCCAGGGTGCTCCAAGCCCTGGCCTTGAACACTGCCAGAGATGGGGCAGCCACAGCTTCTCTGGGCAACAAGAGAAGTCCTTCAGCTGAAGGCTGAGCCACATCCTTGGACTTGGGACGCTAGTTCAGAGTTTTCTGAAGCCGCTTGGGCAGCAATGGAAGTCTCAATGTAAATTTTCCTGGCTCTGGCCTTGAAGGGGACCAGCAGAGCATCCTGGCTCAGCAGGCATTGGGCTGGTGGATGCTGCTGTTGCTCCACCTGCAGAGCCTGGCAGAGCCCTTGTAAATAAAAGCCCCATGTGACTTCTCAAACTGAGCAGTGAGAGAGCAGCAGGAGAAATGCAAGGGGGGCCTTCCATAGGCATCAAGGGATGACCCTGTGAAAGGTGATGGGTGTCAAGAGGATGGAGCCAGGGTCCTGCCAGTGGTGTCAAGCAATGGCACAAGAGGAAACAGGCCAGAACTGATGCCCAGGAAGTTCCACATGATCATGAAGAAGAACTCTGTGCAGTGACTGAGCCCTGAACAGGCTGCCTAGAGAGGCTGGGGAGTCTTCCTCACTGGAGATACTCCAGACCCCTCTGGACAACCCCTGGAGGGATGACCCCCCCTGGAGCAGGGAGGTGGCACCAGATGACCCCGTGGTCCCTTTCCACCTGGCCCATTCTGTGATGTTGTGAATGTCTGGCACTGCTTGCTGTATTTCCCAGGAAACACAAGGGTAACTGCAGATGTTACTGCCGTGGAGGAAGCGGGGCAGAAGCAGGAGGAATTACAGATATGCTTCACTGCCATTGCTCTGAACAGCAAACAAATAAGCACTAATCAGTAAATAAGCCCAAAACATTTCTCCCAGACATTGTCCTCAGATGGCCTGTTTGTGCTAATCCTCCTCAGCACTGAAACACCTGCAAGGCAAAAAAACCCCCAAACCTCTGAGTGGGAGATTTTAAACTTACTGTCTGGGAGAAAACTCCCCCCCAAGGCTGGTTTGTAGCTTGTACCAAACAACCCCGGGCCCTGGGCTGGATGCTGAGGCTGTGGCTGCATTTCGAATCTGCTGCTAATTCATAAACATCACAAGCAGTTGATTTCAGCTGAACCCCTTGATTTAATTACACTCTTGTATACAATGGGGACCTTGTGTTTTCCTATATGTAATGAATATTAAGCTGATAGCCCTGTAATTTCCTGTGCCAGGCTTGCTCTCATTTTTTGCATATTGATACCACATTTGGTTTGTTATTTTCCAATTTTCCAGTCTTCTAGACTTGTGCTCAGCGAGTTCTCCATAGTAATTGCTGTTGGCACGCACATTTCCTTCCTCAAATCTGCTCTAACACACTGCAACGAATTTTGTCTCATCCTAGAGATTTGCTTGGGTTTCAATTCCTCTTATTTATTCATTGTCTTGAACTCGGCAGCCCTGGAATCATGCAGAACTCTGGATAAAATTCCATATTCCACAGTTTTAATTTCCTCCTTTATCCCAGGCATCCCCTCTTCCCCCTGATGTGTGCACGTGGATGGTTTTTATCTGACCCTGTGACTTTCTGCTGTTCATAAAATACTTTCCATTACTGCTTCCTCAGAAACTCCTATCCATATCTGAACACTGAAATGGATTTAAATGTGGCAGCATCAAAAATAATGCTGATATTTACTCAGTTTTCTTGGCCTCTTGGTGTGTTTGGTGTTTGTCCAGCTTTTTCTCTCTGTCTTTGAGGTGCTCATCTGGGTGTGCCCTACCTTACCTTTGGAGGTGAATAAACCACTTTTTTGGATGCGATTTGGGCATTGGAAGGGTGTGGGATGAGGACAATTTACTTGTGGCAGCATGTGGGGCTGCTTTTGTAGGACTTAGGTGGAATTAAACCAAAAAAGAAGTTGACAACTTATTTGGACTAGAAAACAGACTAGAAAAAAGTGTTGATTATGCAAGATATGTCAGCTGAGTGTCTATAAAAGCCAGCCCCAGGTTACTGCACTGAAGTGCAGGGGAGAAATGCTTGGCCCTGGGAGGGAGAGTGTTTGATGCCTTTGACTGTCACTGTTCTGAGAAATTAAGCACCTTAGGAGGAAAAAGGGGGAAAAGGAGACAAAAAGAAGGGGATAAAAAGAGACACATTATCTGAATTGTCTCCATTTCCCAAGGGTCTGTGTGAAAATCAGCCTTCTGAAATGTGCCCTAAGGAGGGCACCCACTTCCTGAAACCCTTGAGCTTATGGTTTGTGTTCAGAAAACAGTCAGCTGGACTCTTCCCGTGGAAGGGCCAGGCAGGCTGTGCCCACTGCTGGTGTCTCTGGCTTCTCAGGCTTTGGGGCCCTGTCCCAGTTTTGGACAGGTGTCTGCCAAGGAAAGCCAGAGCTTCCCTTGAAATGGAGAATGTAAACCCCCTTCCCTCCAAATTATCATAATTTTGCAATTAAGGGCTTTCAGGCAAAGATTTAGGAATAGGAATAGCAGTTCTNCCTTGTCCACCTCTCTGTTTGTGACATTCATGTCCTGAAGAAGCAGGTCCTGTCCCTGGCAACCCTCTGATGGCCACTGCTCGAGGCAAGGTGCTGGGAGCTCATGGCACTGTTTTCCATCCTGGATTCATTTCCCTGGCTGCAAAAGGAAAGCCAGATGCCCTCTCTGTATTTCTTTGTGATTTCTTTCCAAGAATATTTACTGAGAAGAGTAATCCCATGGTGAATAATCATCTTTGCTGGAGCAAACAGCAAGAAGAGGCGTGCCCAAATCCCAAACCCGGCCCTCACCCCTCACATCCTTGAGTGTATTGCTGGCAGGGAGGGGGGAAGCTGGCTGTGCTTACCCCAGGTAAGCACCTACCATTTGGATAAATATAAACCAGTCTGGCTGACTCATTTTTGAATGTGAAGTTGTATGAAGGCCAGGTTCTTCCTCAGGACTTAGCATATAGGGATTGTTATTTATATTTATTTTTTATTTATATATATGTGTGTGTATGTGTGTATATGTGTATATACATATATATATACATGAGTTTTTAATCTCAATTCTTGCGTTCTCCATCCCTCAAGGATTGACCAGTATATTTTAACCAGGTTTTAACCAGTATATTTTAACCAGTACATTTTTGACCAGTTTCTTTCTGTACTCTAGCTACCAGTCTTTCAAATCTCTTTCCAGTTTGGTCATTGTTGTAGTGCTGGGGAGCAGCCAGAGCCTGAGGCAGGGATCAGTGGATGAAGATGTCACGTTGATGGTGGTGTTGCCACGTGATGATGCAAATTTTTCTATTTTTGTGAGAAATGAGAGCCTTGGTGAACCAGAGTCTAGATCAAAGATACCATAGTTGGAATTCTGCTCATTTTGTCACCTCTTTCTGCAGAGTAACCTACTTCTGGTGCTACCTCATGTAATCAGAAGCAACCTGTGCAATTAAGAAACTGAGAGACATCTTTAGATGGCAAAGCTGTCAGATTCCTGTCTTTCCCAGTTGACTTTTATTTTCCTTAGTGCTCTTGAGGTCTCTTAGCTCCTTTCAAGAGACAATTCGTACTCGCAGTCTCAGCAATTATTGATGGCTTCCTTTGTCAGACAAGGAGGGCATGCGAGCATGTGTATACCACTCACAAGGTACATACCAGTGGCCTAAATGCATCACTGAACATCTTAAAATTAGAAGCATAAACAACATTCCTTACTGAAAACTCCATTTTTACAGAGCTAATTGCACCAACTCCTCATCCACACATATAAAAAGGGAAATAGCCTATATAGGTTTTTTTTCTCCCTTGACTTGCTGTTATTCCTGCTGAGAGGGCTGGTTGTGGGTATCACAGCAGGACATCCCAGGCACTGTTACCAGTACAGATACCTCTGGCAGAGAGTTTTGGGTCAGGAAAGGGGAGATTTTTCTGAGACAACTTTGTGAGGAGGACGTCACTTGTGTTCAGTAGATTTCTAAGTGTATTTTGAATAGTGGGACTTGTGTCTGGATGATCTTCACTTGGATTCAGTTTGACACCTCAGAGTTGACTTAATGGTTTGTATTTTACATTTGTACAGAGCCCAAATCATCCTCCTGGCTGTAGCTGATTTAAATAATGGCTCTTTCAGGGGGAAACTGTCTCTCCTGCTCTTCCCTCCCTGAGAAGAGAGCAGAAAGTGGCTGAGCAAGTGGCACATATGGTTGAAATAGTCTTGGAGCAGCAGCTTCAGAGTTATTCATAACAGCTGAGCACGTAATTGTGCATAATGCAGCAGAAACATTTCTCTTCTTGTGATTGAAAGGCATTTGCTCTTGATTGGTGTGCAACTGTTGTACCTGGGAATATCAAGAGGCTGTGAATCTGCATCATTTCAGGCACGAGTGCTTATCAGTCACATCTGAAAACATTGGAGCAAAATGGCCTCGTGACAAACGCAGGCAGGGCCAGTAACGACCTTTACAAGGCAGTTTTATAGAGCAGGATAAACAAGAGGGGCTGGATCCTCAGCTGCAGTGAAGCACCCTGTCTGTGCTGCTGCTGCTGCCAGGGAGGAGCTGATGCTGGGAGATCCAGGGAAATGTCAGGCAGCAGCAGCTGCCTCTGCTTTGAGGCTGTGGGGAAGCTGTGCTGAGCAGGCCCAGAGCTGGTGTGGTTGGAAAGGCTTCTGTCTTAGTTTGAAAGACAGGTGTCTGCCAGGGAAAGCCAGAGCCTCCCTCGGAATGGAGAATGTAACCCCCCTCCCTCCCAATCATTATAATCTTGAAATTAAGGGGCTCTCAGGCAAAGGTATGGGGATAGGAATAACAGTTCTTTACTGGTGTGTGTAACAAGGCAAACAAAACAACAACTACAGCATTAACAACAAACAGAACCAGGAGCCTCGTGACGGCCTTCTCAGCCGAGACGGGAAGGGATGGAGGAGAGGCTTTGCTTCACAAAACCCAGGGCAGTCTGATCCCAGTGCCCCTGCAGGACCCTGAGGAGCACCAATCTGGAACAGCAGGGATGAGCAGAGATCCCAGGCTGGGGATGAGATGTGTCAGAAGAGCAGGGATGAGCAGAGATCCCAGGCTGGGGATGAGATGTGTCAGAAGAGCAGGGATGAGCAGAGATCCCAGGCTGGGGATGAGATGTATCAGAAGCTCCATCGGTGGTAGCTGGAGCTGTGGGATGTCCTGGCAGGGCAGGGGGTGCGGGGTTACAGCACAGCAAAGACCCAGAGCAGCGCTGGAGAAGCGGTGACAGCGGCCCTGCTCCAGCAGGGCAGGGAAGGCGAGCTCAGGATTCCTGGGCACACGAGCAGATGGTGGTAGGTCCCTAGGACTCAGCTCCAGTGATGACAGTGAATTCTCTCTGCAGCAAGCAGCAGCCCGGCCGCCCCCCTTCTGATGCTGAGAGTGAGAGAGCCCAGCTGCCCCCAGCCCTGTCCTTTACCTGCCCCCAAAACTTGAGGTATCTTCCCCCTCCGAGAGAAACTCCCAGAGACAAAAGAAGTGTTGCCAGGTGCTACACTTCTCTCCTCTGGCCACTTCTTTTGCTTTTTTTGCTTAAGTACCAAAAAGTAGCCAAGTAGTTAGCTTCCTAGCAATTTATGGGAAAAAGTTCTGTAAGTAAAAAAGAAACAAATGTAACCCCCAACAGCTTCCTACCAGCAAAGCTTTACCTGGAATCTTTGCGGAGCAGGCAAAGCAGGTGAGCTTGGGCACTGACCCAGTGGCAGTGTCAGTGGCAGTTTGCCATCATCTCAAATCCCGGCACTGCTCACTTCCTTCCATTCTCCCCCTTGGACAAAACACTGGTCCAGCAGGCTGGGAGTACCTGTTTCGGGGCAGTGGGACAACAGCATCTGGAAGGGCTGTGGAGTGCACTTGGACACGGTCCTGGTGGACAGGAGACTGCAGATGCAGTGACTCATTAGCTTGTACACCTTGTCCATCCTCCCAGTATAAAATCTGAGATCTGAGTTGGTGTAAGGGGCAGATCACCTTCGACTGGGCTGGGACCAGATTTTGATCACAGAGGGAAACCATGCTTGTACTCAGGAGAGGCGTCCAGTCCACAGAGCTGCTGATTTGAGACTTTCATCTGTGTGAAATTCACTTTGGAAGAATAATATCACCAAAAAGGAAAGCTGGCTGGCTCTCCTAAATTAAGCAATTACTCTTAGACACATTCCTGTCTGTGAAGTACTTGGAAGTTCATCCTCAGGCTGAGATGGAAGGTGGTTTAACAAGGTGTTTTACAAAGTGTAGGTGGATAAATTCCTGGAGCATATCTGTATAAACCCGCTGTAAAGGCTGCACAGAGGTTAAACAGATAGATAACTTCATGGAAGCTGAGTAATCGCACTATTACTCTGTATAATCTTGCTGGAAGGCATATTTTTCTACAGAGCAATGATACAGAAGATATTTGTGTGTAGTGATTACAGCAGCAGAAATCAATTGCACACAGCATATAATTTGTTAGCGCAGGGATGCACATTATGTCATCAATAAAGGGATTAGTTTGTTGAACTATAATGAGGGTAAGAAAAAAGCAAACTTCATACTGGTGTAACTAGTCCAGTCACAATATTGGCAACAAATACATCTGGTATCCTTCTGGAGACTGTGTGTGAGCTTTCCTAAACACCCACCAGCTCTATATGTTCTTTGCATCTTCAGTATACACCATAAGTACTCATTAATTTCTTTAAAATAATATTTAACCTGATTTTAAGGAATATACACAAGCACACTGCTATATTTACCACTACAAATGAAAAAGGCATCACCCCAATGTCACTGCATCTATTAAGATACTTTCTGCTAAGGTACAGGCAGGGTAATCAGTTGCTTTTTTTCTGTTCATTAGGAGCCGTGTGGTCTTGAATTAGATATTCCCAAAGGCAGGCACAGTCCCTTATCCATTGCTTGGATGGGCCCCCAGCAGTGCTAATCTCAACTGAGCTCCTCTTACACAAACCCTACTCCCTCGTGGCACGTACGCTGAGCTCTGACAGTCACAAATCACTGTGGAGGAGAAGCCTCCCCAACACCTGCCAGGTGGGTTGGATTAATTATCCTCAGTGCAGAGTGGATTTTCCAAGAGTGCTGCTGGTGGCACATGCTCAAGGTCACACGAAGAGAGTGGGACTGCTGGGCTGAGAAACAGATGTTGGGCTCTGCCTCTTCTCCCAGCCCCTCACAGGCACACATCCCCACTCTTCTTGTGAGCTGCAGAAAATCCCTCCTAAACCCCTCCTAAGGGTGTCTTTAATGCCTGTGTGCAGCTCCCTGGTGCAGAGGGGACTGTGTCTCCTTGACACAGTGTGATGGCTTCTCTTGGAGAGTCACTTTGGTTTCTCAGCAAGCACCGAGGCCAGGGTCAACTCCAGCGTGACGCTCTGCAGGGAATGATAGTGCTGAAGGCTTAGATTTGTCTTGCTACAAATCCTACACATTAGGTAGGAATGAGTCTTTCCTTAACCCCAGGTTTGAAGATGAATTTAAAACTGACCACTTTGGAGAAGAGCCAGAAAATAAAGAGGAGCTGAAAAGGCAAATTGGGAATCAGCAGGGGAAAATAATCCCTCCTGATTCCTGCAGGTAGCCAAACGCTACCTGCAAAAGTCCCAAAGCGGGGGATTAATGTGTATAAATAAGGTGTGAACAAATTCAGTGGCAGGAGAATGCCTAAATCCTTCAGCCTCTTGCAAATCAAACCTGTTCTTGAAGGGTTCAATTATTTCTGAGATCCCACCTTAGCTAGGGATTAACTGACACCAGAGATCAGGAAACCCATCATACTGGGATCTCTGCACAGACTTCCTGGGCTTGGTTTTTGCTGCAAATGGTATAAGGGGCACAAGCTGTAGGGTTACCACGAGGCCCATCCAGTTTTTATAGCCAGCCAATGGTCCCTTTGGATTTTGATGGAGCAGCTGGAGGCAATATTTTCTTGGCCAAGAAAAAAAGGGAATATGACACATCCTGGCATATATTGGGAGTTGGGAAAGTCGTGAAAAATATCTGATGTTGCCTTGCACTGTGTAGAGAGGTTTTCTGCAAGCTGCTTAGTCATCCTCAGGATCTTTCTCTACGAGAGAACTGGAGAGGAATTTTGACAAGATCTTGGAGTGAGAGGACAAGGAGGAATTGCTTCCCACTGCCAGAGAACAGGATTAGATGTGATTTTGGGAAGAATTCTTTCCCTGTGAGGGTGGGCAGGCCCTGGCACAGGATGCCCAGAGAAGCTGTGGCTGCCCCTGGATCCCTGGCAGTGTCCCAGGCCAGGCTGGACATTGGGGCTTGGAGCAGCCTGGGACAGTGGAAGGTGTCCCTGCCATGGCAGGAGTGGAACTAGAGGGGTATTGAGGTCCCTTCCAGCCCAAACCATTCTGTCATTCTGTGATCAGACAGAAGGTGTTGCTTGGCCCATTTCTGTGTTGGCTGAAGCAAAAAGCCCATTTATCAAGGGCATTTCAATAACTCTTTTCCTTCCCATGACTTGCACCACTATCCCAATTGTCATGGGCATGTCAAAACCTGAGGACTATTTCCCCCAGCTGCAGAGTGTGTGACATGGGGCAGCAAGGCAGGAGAGGCTACAGCAAAGTCTCCAACCTAAACAGAAGGAAAGGAAGGGAAAATCACATCGGAGTTATTACTGAAAACAGAATCACATGTAAATTGTAGCTCTGCTGGTGTATTCTGGGGAGCTTCCAGCCATGTAATTGGTTAAGACAGATATATAGCAGTATCACTATCTGCTAGGGACCCACATAAATCATCAGGGATGGTTTCTGCTGCCATTACCTGTAGCCAGGCCACTGGTAGCCCGAGTGCTACAGAAAGGAAGCAAAATACAACTCATCCTGTCAAGAGCTGCTCTGTGTTGTAATTGCAGTATCTGTAAGGAATGCCAGGGTTGGATTATTGGAGATGTCAGAAACAAAATGGGAGAGATTAAATGGCCACAAAGAGCTGCAAAATGAGGAGGTAATTGCACTTCATACGGGTGCAGAGATAACACAGGGAATGTAGATCTTGACCAGGGCTGTGTGGAGCTGAGAGTGCCTGTGGTGTGTGGTGTCTCCAAGTGCTCTTCGGGGAGCACCTGTGCTGAGCCTGGAGCAGCCTGGTGGGCACGGCCCTGCTGGACTCACTGAGGCAAACACCCTGTCCCTCTTGCAAGAGATGGCACAGAACAAAGGTGAGCTCTGCTGCATCATTAATGCCCTTTAGCAGCAGCCTTTGGAGTGAAGAAACCAGCTCCCTGCTGAATACAAACGCAAGGAACGCACGTGAGTGAGTCACCACAGAAGGTCTGGGCAGGCAGAGCATCTCCAAACTTAATGGCAAGTGTGGTGCCTGGTGTGCCCCCTGCACCTCACATGGGGCCAGCCCCAGGGCTGCCACCTTCACCAGCCTCTCCATAGCTGCTGTGGGGGAGTCAGCCTGAGCTAACCTGGGGGCAATAGGAAGCCTTGAGGTCTTTGAGGAGAAAAGCCAAATATGAGCACTTTGCTTTCTTGCAGATGCCAGCTTCATCCTGAACCAGCCCTCAGGCAGTGGGAGAGCTCTGCTGGCGCTCCTCCATCTGTGGTTACTCCTCATTCCTGAAGGCCTCTGTCTGCAGAAAGGCTCAAGAGCGCTGCTGTGCCCTTACAGTTGTGTTTGTTTTCTCCCTGCTTCTGTTTTCTCCACAGCACTTTGCTGCTGCCTGGCTGTTCATGCACACTGCCAAACCAAAAGTGACCTTCAGTGTCCCACTTCTCATGGAGCACAGGTGGAGGAGTTGGAGTGGAGCTAATGGCCATTTCGAGCATCCCTGCATGTTCCTCTTCTCTCAGAATTTAAGGGACGTATTTTATTTCCCAGGAGCAAGGAGATCAGCACAGCTTTTTTACACATAGAGGAGGGTGTGCACTGCCTTTATGCGCCCTTATGAAATGTAATTTGGGGTTTTCTTTCCCAAGAAGCTGCATGTTTGATAGAGGAAAAATGTGTCACACCAGGTGAGATTGTTTACTGGCAGTTAATTGGAATCTGTCTGGGTCCAATAACCAGCTTTTTACAGGGTCTGATCTCCTGCTAGCCCAAACTCAGGATATCTCCCCTGGCATAAGTGGAATGGGCTATTGGAGGATCTAGTCCAATTAGTCTAAGTGGCATGGGCTCTCTTTTGCATCACTCTTCAAATCCTGTAGAGCTGGGCTTTGCAGGAGAGAGGGAATTTGGCCACATGCCTTTCATGTGGTGCCAGTTTGGATGAATTGATGTTTTTTGTACGTAGGTAGCACCAAGTCAACTCAAGTGGACAAAGGTTAAATGTGCACTGCAGGCAATTATCCATTAGTATAAAAGCTCCTTGGGATAATATTTATACATTGAAATGCCAAAAAAACTGGACACGATGATAGCTTTTGCAGCACTGTATAATTCGTACATAAGAGCTCCCCTTTGCATGTTTGGTATTTCAGAAATAAGGGAACCCATTTTTGTCACAAAACGCAACATGAAATGCAGTGGGGGTAAGTAAAGCAGCAGCATCCAGTGCTTGCTGTAAATCTTTTCCCGGCTTTATAAATGTCCTGGGATGTTTGATGGAAGAAAGTCTCTGAAATGGTAACCCTGAGATGTTCAGTTAGTAGAAATCTCTGCAGCTCACATGGAGCTGTGGAATTGTGTCCCTGTAAGAGGCAGGGACAGAGTTCCCCTGCATTGCTGTGAGAGCAGGATTTCTCCTGCTGTCTCCACTGTCAGGCTTCAGTGACTTCCCTGTCAATGATGTCTATGGTACCTGGAAAATCCAATTTACAGTTGAAGGGATTAATAACTGGCTATTATCAGGCATTACCTTAGAAAACAAGTCTGTCTTGTGTGTATTAAACAAGTGGTTCTCTGGCATCAGTGTGCTTGGTGCTTGCAAAATTCTCCATGAGGATTGTCTGGTGCCTGTAGTCAGTATGTTTTTTTCCATCAGAGGCAGTAATTTGAGACATACACCTAGAAGGTTACATGTTCAGGTGTTCCACACCTTCAGAAACTTTGAGTCTTTGGGACTTCAACCTCCACCTCCAATTTCCTTAAAACCAGGGATTTTTACAATATCAGGGTGATACTGTGAAGGTTCATCCTATACCTTGATCCATGGACAGACTGGGAGAAATTCAATTTTTAAATGTATGCTTTCCCTGATGCACCTTAGAGCTGTGGTCTGTGGCTCGCTAATTTACCTTCATGTGATTGTGTTCCAGTTGCCTTAAGAACCACTGTTAAAGCATTTGAGTAATCACAACAGCCCAGGAGCTGCAGCTTTATGCATAAGGAAGCCAAAAAAGGCACTGGACCACCTGGGACCCATGTGTGGATCCTATCCCTGTGCTTTGGTGCAGCTATGGAGACTGTTGTCATCTCAGGTGGAATTCACCTCCTCTAATCTACAAGTCTGATCCTCTTATTTCTCATTAAAGCTCAGTTCCTGAAGTTATCTGAGCACATTAGAATATCAGATTTCAGTTTTTCCTGTGAAAGTAGTAGTTTTCATTTTAAAAATTGCAAGCAGTAAATCCTAAATGATAGAAAACACTGGGAACATTCTGCAATTCTGGGAATGAGATTTTAAATTGTGTCTGCTATTCAAACCAGTATCATGGTTTTGGGGGACTGTGGTGTTTGGTGAGGGTGTAGTGAGAAATTTTGGATACTGAGACAAATTTTCACTGCTCTGTGAGTATAAAAAATGATGTAGTGTGAGAATTAGCTTTTCCAGACTCTAATGGCTGTCACAGCGTTTACTGGTCGATCTATGATCCTTCCATCATCTTTGGAAAGTTAAGCACCCTGATAAAATATCCATTAAAGTCAGAGTTGTTTTGTACACCTCCCCAGGCAGTGGATGAGATCCAGCCTAAATAGCCAATCTACATTTTCATGAGTCATTGCAGGGGCAGGGAACACACTAGGACAGGTACAATTGCCAGTTTCAGTGGGAATTTTGCTGCCTTCACTCTGACTCCAGCCTGGCCAATCTACATTTCCATTATGGACAAGGCTGATCTTACATTCCTATGGCACACTGCTCAAAATACATGGACATAGACTGGTTATAAACCACTTTCCAATGACTTGGGCCTTGATATTAAAGCGTGTATGGCTCATGCATCTGCTCTTTTGTAAATCTGCTTCCACACAGCCTGCATAAGGAGCAGAAAAGACACAGAAACATCTGTTTGGAGTTTTAAGCAGCTTGTTAGATGAATTCAGCACCTGGGTTTCCTGCAGTGAGTCAGCTCTCGTCTCCTCAGTACAGATGAGAAATGGAGAACTACAACACTCCTTGGGATCCCTGTTCTCCTGGCTTGTGGTGGATTGCTCGAGGTAGTTCCTGCTGCTGAAAGTGGGAACTGCCTGTGCAAAACCCCCAGAAGTAAATATGGGAATAGAATTCTGAGGGGAGGGAGTTTACTCTGCTAAATCTGCTGAATCCTACAAGAAATCTGCAGAGGAACTGTTTATGTGTCATGGAGTGACAAGGTAAGGGGGAATGGCCTTAAACTGACAGAGAGTAGGTTTAGATAATGTATTAGGAAGAAATCCTTCCCTGTGAGGGTGGGGAGGCCCTGGCACAGGGTGCCCAGAGCAGCTGTGGCTGCCCCTGGATCCCTGGAAGTGTCCAAGGCCAGGCTGGACAGGGCTTGGAGCACCCTGGGACAGTGGAAGGTGTCCCTGCCTGTGGCAGGATAGTGGGAATGATCTTTCTGGTCCTTTCCAACCCAGACCATTCTGTGATTTCCATGATTTCTGTGATTGTGGTGCTGCTACACACAGGTTATGGTGTTTCCATTCCAGGTAATTTCTTGGCAGTACCCACTACCGGGCAGTGGTCCTGAAAAAAATCACCGTGTCTAGTTAGAAAGTCCCAGTCCCAAACCAGTTTTCTTTCTGTTCCCTTTTCCCCCCTTCCCCACAACAGGAAAGGATCTCTCTGGTTTTGGTGACCATTACACAGCCAAATGGAAATCTCATTTTGCTGGGATCTCCTGGCCAGGCCAGGAAAGCAGCACAAGGGACTCAGCTCTGGAAAAGAGGTACAGAGCAGCTCCATAATGACAAGTTACTTCTGTTTGGTAACCCTCTCTTTTCCTGCCTGTGTATAAGGTGTTAGACATGAGTTGATATTGAGGGCTACTTTCCCACAGCAAGGAGAATTTCTGTTTAAGTAAATTAATTTTTAGCGTACTCAGGGAACCCAGGAGTGCATCCCCTCTGCCCACTCAAGTTGGTGAGCAGAAGGAATGGGCTCGTGAGACAAACTGGTAAGTTGTAATATCATTTTGCTCCTTACAGCTCTAAAATCAGGCTGCCTAAACAGTGTGTTTGTGTCATGGCCACAGAAGCAGAATCATTTTGGTGGTGCTCAAAGCACACTGCACCTCCCTCTATGGCCAGTGTACAGCAAACTGGCTCATGGCCCAGTGCAGAGCCCCTGGACTCATCAGGAGCCCCCAGTTTTAATCCTTTATGGCCTGAAGTCCTTGTATCCCCTTGGGCTCATCCACTCCAAAATCCAGGGAGGAAAAGAACTATGATTGTCTGGTGCCTCCGCGCTCCGCATGAACAGCACTGGCCTGTGGTAACCTGGACATAATATGTTTTGTCTGATGTAGTTACAATGATCACTGAGCTATTTCCCTCTCTTTTCTGAGTGATTTTGATTATTATGTATAACAGCACATAGTCTCCAGTGGATAAAAGCCTCTAATTCTATTTTATCCAACTCAGAGAGCAATCACAGCAACTGGCTGTTGCCTGTACTATTCAGCAGCAACTACAGCATGTATTATTGCATATGATATGAAGGACTTTGTAATAAATATTTCGTGTTCCTTTAATCTGTCTGTTCTTATATCGTGTTCTGCAGATAATCCCTTACTCCACCATGTACAATTTAATAATTCTTCTTCTGCCAATCTGCTCTTCTCCCTCATTTAGGCACCCGTGCCCACCTGCCCTGGGATGCACTTTCCATCAGTCTCTCTTCCAAGCAGGCTTCAAAGTTCTGGGTTTTCATGACTGTGGCATTAAGAGGAAAAGTATTTGTTGCTTGTGTGCATTTGTGAGTAACAAACTGTTTTGTGCTTAGATCCCAGCTTTTTGGCGCACAATAATTATTTTTTTTTCCTGAATGGAGGCCAAAGGCCTTTGGGAGACACCAAGGTCTGGCAGCGGCATGGGATTGGTGATATTTGTGTTTGCTGCTGGCTCTTTTATCTGATGCAAGTTACTTTGTGCCTGTTCTTTCTTCTCACCCATTGCATGGGTGGGTTGGAGCCCTTCAAGGAAGCGGCTTTCCTACGTGCGTATTGCAGCAGCCCTCTTATTAGAGGGCAAAAATGAGCCAAGGCACAGACTTCTTGTTAAACACAGCATAAAAAGGGTCCTGGATTATTCCTCTTNTAAGTAGAGCTGTGAGTTGAGGAGTTTTTTGTGGCAGGGCCAAGGGGAGAGGGAAAAGGCCTCATGAACACCAACTGCTCTGAGTCTGCCCCAGCTCTGGTGACCAGTGACAGGACCTGGGAGAATGGGTGGAGCTGTGTCAGGGGTAGTTTAGGCTGGGTATTAGGAAAAGGTTATTTCTTGCAGAGGGTCCTGGGCTAGAACCTGAAATGGCTTCCTCAGCTTGACCCGTAGTATTACATACTTAAAGCCACAACTAGAATTTCTTGAAGTAAATAAAATACTACTGGTCTTTAGGAATAGAGGAAAATCCTATTTAGGGAGGTTTGGCCAAGGTTGAGGTTTCTCCTCAAGTCCTGGAGCCAGCAAAGGTCCAAGAGAACAGGCTCCCCAGGAAATGGGCATGGCCCCAAGGCTGCCAGAGCTCAAGAAATGCTGGGACAGTGCTCTCAGATACATGGTGGGATTGTTGGCCCTGTCCTGTGCAGAGCCAGGGGTCAGACTGGATGATCCCTGTGGGTCTCTTCCAACTCAGGATATTCTACGATTCTTTGCAAAGTTGTCTGCAGACCACCATGCTTAATATGCAGCTAAAGTCTCTTTACTGACCTTTTCCCTCTCTGAGTCCAAGTATAACCATCAGCTTTCCAATACCTGTGGCAATGAGATCCAAGTTTAAAATAATCCAGGGCTTCTCACGTGAGTTCTCCTTGGAGCAAGGACCACGTGAAGAAACAGATGGTCATACACCAGGACATGCACTTTTCTGGAGCACTCGTTCCCCTGCTAGGCCTGGCTTGCACAGTCAGATGTTCCCACCTCATGCTTTCTCTGCTACCATAAATTGGGGCTGTTAACACCCAAGGAACGGAGCACTAGAGATGGGAAGGGGATGTCATGATGAAAAGGACAGTGAAGGGGCCCAAAGTGACAAGTAGCATATCTACAGTGGTACCCTGCTTCATTGCTTCAAAGTTAGTTATACTGCAAGTCATGATTCATTATAACCGTTCTATAAACTGTACTAATGGAATCATGCCAGTATTTGTTAAAACAGGCAGTAATGCTGAACCAGAGAAAACATGAAAAGAGTTCTGATCATCTGTTAATAGTGTTGCAGTCCTATTTTGAAAAGATCCCCAAATTCGTGTGTGGGGGCATTAAACACTAACCTCCTTAAAGAACACTTAGTGCACCTTAGTAGTATCTATTATAGTATATGGGATTTTAATTGCTTTATTATAAAAGAAAGCAATATTCACCCTTTTATGAATTTTGATTTAATGACTTTAGCACATTCATTATTAGTTCATTATGGTTCTGTGGAATTGAGGCCTCCTGAGTTAAAAGGATGTCCCCACACTAAGCTGGCCTCAATTAAATTGTAATCATATTGTGGTTAATCTCAAGGACTTGCTCTATAAGAGCAGGGGTGTGAGAGAGAGAGAGGCAGTGGGGGGCACGAGGAAGAAACAGGAATGCAAAGAAGCAGGATTTGTGTCGATGAAAAGCTGTTTAAGTCCACCTCTGACAATGTCCTGGGCTAGAACCTGAAATG
>VYZR01065547.1:2210-12915 GCA_013400675.1 Oxylabes madagascariensis
TTCTGTCAGTTGCTGCCTGGAGAAAGAGACCAACACCCACCTGACTACAATCACCTTTCAGGAAGTTGTAGGAGTGATAAGGTCAGCTCTGAGTCTTCTTTTCTCCAGGCTAAACAACCCCAGCTCCCTCAGCCATTCCTCACAGGGCTTGTGTTCCAAGCCCCTCAGCAGCCTCACCAGTGTTTAATCACACTCTTTCCCAGGCTCTCTCCATTTGCTTCCTCATCCCCTTTCCTGCAGTCCAGTTCCTCCACAATCAGGACTGCACCACCTTTATCTCACAATCTTTTCCTCACCAAACAGGTGTTCACAACCTAGACCTGTGCAACCCCAGTTTCACCATTCCTGTTCTCCACACCCAGTGTCTCATCTAACCTCACCTCTTGGCTGCTCACTGTTTCCCAGGTTTTCCTCACCACCTTCTATTTCTCCCACACTCAGTTCTCATTAAAACTTCTGCAAATTATGGGCCACACATAAGCAAGACAATCTGGGAGGTCTTCTCCAGTCAAATTTAGGTTTTCCCTCTAAATTACAAGTAGCACTAAAAAGGCTTGCCTGATTACCAAAATATTCATTATTACAGAAAAGATGTATTTTCTTGGTAGCTGAATTCTCAGAAACGGTTTGAAGAATTTGGTTAGTGCTTTTAAAAAAAAAAAAAAAAGAACCAGCCTCTGAAACAAAACTTTCCAGTCCAAATTAAAGTATGGTAGCTTTTGATAAGAGCTGAATTACTGAGAGTTGAATTGAATACTACAACTGTCTTGCTAACATATTGAACCCTCCTATGCTTCTGAAAACCACCACGTCGTGCAACATATATAATACCCACTATTGCTTAGACTGGCCTTAGATTTATTCCTGGTGTAAAAACCCTTCCCCTTCTCTCTTGTCCACCTCTCCAAATTCCCACTTGCACCAGCACTAATGCTTGTAAAACAGAACAGAAAGTTTCACTACTTAACAGAGGAAGGCAGGAAAATACAACAAAAGGTGTGCAGTTTACTTTCTTAACAATCACTATAAACATAGTATCACCACTAGTTTTGTTTGCCCTAGGGACTATATGCAAGTTTTTTTACAATTCACATTTTCTGACAAGTCCTTCAAAGAGTAGTCTAGTCCCCAAAGGTCTGCAGCAAGTTGTACAGTGATTATGATTTAGCAAATTAATACTAATTTTTATACTTTAATCAGTTCCTGGGCTGGATCTGTTTAATGACAAATTTCCCTGATCAGAGATTTAAACTACAGCATCATTCAGTCACACTCCAGTACCTGAATGTAGCCAGTTTGAGAGCAGCTGTCAATTTAGTGGAGTCAGGGGAAAAAAACCAAATATAATAAACCCATAACTGGTTGAGCTGTATGTACTACAATGCTGTTAAAAAAACAAGTGCTATTCAAAGTAAGAAATGCAAAATGAAGCAGAAGAAAAACCAATGGATTTGGCATAAAAGATTTTACAGAAGCTTTAAGCATTTCTGCTGTTCTTTCAAGAGCATCTGCAAACTACCCGTGACAGATCAAACAACAGAGAACAGAATCTAGTTTTCCATGGAGGCCAGAGTTCTGCACACTCAGTTCCAACACCCAGTAAAAAACAACTAAGCCTATAAAAACTCTAATTTTGGGGTTTGTGGGCTTTTTTTAAGAGTGTCTTAGCTAACACATGCTAAAATACTAGAAATGGCAAGGGTAAACAGCAATTACCAAAGACTCTGCTTTGGATTTAACAGTGGCAACAAATCTGGGAATGCCCAGACAACAGAAATGTGCATTATAATGCACTGGCCCTTCTGTAACAGCAGTAATTCACCTGGCAAATTCAACAGCAGCACTGGAGATGCAGTAAAGCAATGTGAGGCTCCTCCCAGCAGCAGAGTTCAAGCTCTGTGGAACTCTTGGGAACGCACTCAGCTGACAGGTGCAGGCAGGTGCCACTGCTGCTGCACCACCATCGTCTTTCGTACCCGTGCCAATTACAACAAAACCAGGAGCAGTGTGTGCCCCTACAAACATCACTTCACTGGTGTCTGCTGGTTTGCTCTTTGAGAGCCACCTGCTGCCACCCTCCAACACAGAGTGCCACAGGGACAGAGCCTTGCCACACACTGGCACCTGCACAGACCTGCTCAACGTGTACAGGGAACGGCAGAGTACAGGTGCTGCACAGAGATCTGCACGCTGAGCCCAGACAGTGTGGCTTTTTAATCCAATATTGAGATATCATCTTTCAGACTGGATACAGAAAAAAATCAATTAGAAGCACCACGCTTCTTCACTGAATTGGGTGAACTGCGATCATTATTTTATTCATAGAGTTTTCAAACAGCATTAACTTTGCAGAAGACACTTCATAATCCTTTAACTGGAAGGTCATTAGAAACAATCCAGTTTACCTTATCAAAGGCAAAGAATATCCAATTCTGTGGCCTTATTATTCCCAGAAAGAAGCAATTTCGGAATGTATATTAATGACACACAAACATTTAGGGCTTGAACTGTGAAAATTAACTTTCTCATGCTTTACATTGAAGTTTTGCTGCCATGTATTGAACACAGATGAAAAGATCAATCAATTACAGGATGTCACTTGAACTGACAACTCTGTAGCATAAGAGGAAGCAAAGAACAGCTTTGCTTCGATCTCTTCCTAGTGTGATACATGACACAGATGATCAATTTCCATGTATGATTCTTTTCATGTTTAAAACCCTGCATGTTCCAGTGCAAAACTGGCAAAACATGTTCAGCTTCTAATGAATATTAAATGAAACCATGGTGGTGGAGATAAAACCCATTCTACTATAACAGCAGAAAGGAAAAGTCAAAAAATACTTTGATCCAGAAACACTGTTTATATAACAGCTTCTCTGATTATTTTTAGTGATTATTTAATAACTATGTCTATCAGCTGATTGTTCTTAATGATTATTTGATAACTATGTCTATCTGCATCACCTTTGCTTTTGGCTTAAGAGTTCTGTTTATTATCAAGTTAACATCAATGGCTATTGGCCTGGAAATCAGCCTTCACTGGTTGCTTTACTAAGCCCAATTTGAGTAAAACCAAGCACAGACTGGGCTGCACGCAAACGTTTTCCCAACTTAACAATAATGGATTGATGTGTAACATTTCTGTGCTCCCAGCACAGTAGTTTTTAGCACAGCCTTATTGTAGATGCAGTTCTACCCACCAAAAGGTTTTTTCTGATGTAGCTTGTTTTATTTTGAGATCTGTTTTGAGACATGCCAGCAAAATAATTGTTTTGCTGATCCATGTTATGTCTGCAGCAGGAACCTGCGGGAATAGATGTCAATGTCTTTCAAACTCATGTTATATGGAAAAAAAAATTTATTTTTAGCATGGTATGTTAAGTTTCTATACAAGAGTAGGGCTGTACCATCTCTTCTTCCCAGACACATTCCCATTAAAGCCAGTGACAACTCTTCATCAACACCACATGAAGGATTTAGCCTTTCAGCAAATTTCTGAGTTTTTAGGGGTTTTTTTAGTACCATATGTAGAGATGGGATTAACAAGTTCTGTTTTCCATGTCTGTCCCAGATTCACTCGATACCCAAGGGGAAAGTCAATTTAAATATTTACAAGCTCAGCAGATTATTAATTATGATTAACATCACCACCTCCAGGGCTGAGATGTTGCAAAATGTCACACATGGGAACACAGAAAACATTCACAAATACATGCAAGGCAAGGTGCAGCACCACCCACCATGGGGCAGCTGTTGGTCTCTGCAGAGAAAGCAGGAATCTGTCATCCATTAAAATGCCAGGTACTGGAACAGCAGCAGGACCCATAAGTTCACAGTATTTGCCTTGTCTTCCATGCCAATTTACCTAGCCAAACAGCCTTAGAAGAAAGCTTACATCAAACATCAGCCTTCTAGAAAAATGTGTAAACATCCTCAGAATTTAAAATGAAATTCACATATATTTTCTAAAACGGGCTTCATTTAGCTGTCTGTAGCATCTACCGCAGCAATTTTCAGCAATCCTACATCTTGAGAATATTACAAAAAAAACCCCCATACCCTAAGAAACACACTGATTGATGTTTTCAATTTACTTGCCAAATATTAAAAAAATGAATTGAACAATAACACAAATACAACATTAAAAATCCTGTATGCTTCAGAGATGGAGGAAAAGTTTGGTATTTGATAGCACAGGACCAAACAAGTTCTGACTGCCATTCCCAAATCTGTTGTGTTGCCTTGTCTAAAAGTAAGTCATGCTGCTTTAATTAAAATTAGAGCAGACAGTTTAATGGAAGCCCACATAAGACCAAATTTGGCCTTTGTCCTATCCCTCCCTCAAAAGAAGATAAACTGCCTCCCTCAGTGTAAAGCAATTTTAAGAGTGGTGAAATCCTTGCACATAAGTACTAAAACCCAATGGAATTACCCTGTCAAAATATCCACCAACAACTGACTGTGCTAATGATACACACTAACTGCAGACTTCTTTGACATGTTTGTGTATCTTTTAGATGTCTTTGAAGTTTGACTGAAATGACATTAAAAACTTGCTTCCTAAAGGATTTATAAAGAACAAGCAACCAAAAGAAGCCTATAGAAAACTGCAAACAAATTTGATCATAGATCAAATAAAACACCATAAAATTGCAGCACACAAAATGAGCGATGCTGGTAAAACTGATGTGCCTTCTCCACTGCTTTTTGGTGGCGTACACAGGTTCTGGCATATTCAAAGGTACATTTGTGAAAGCCATTGCCAGAAAATTAGTTCTTAATTATCTTTGAGAAGGAACATGCATTTAAATATACATCCTAGTATATCAGTCACACTAATTTACTGAACCAGCAAAGAACTCCACATGTTCATCACTTCCTCTTTCAGCTGGAAAATTGAAATTTGTTTCCTCCAACAATGTTTCAAAGCCTAGCTGCTTAAACCACATCTGCTCACCAGTGGTTCATATTGCATGAATTTTGGAGAACTGCAACCCCAAATTTCAGGATGAAAACTTTAGAAGCATGACCTGGGAAAGATCTCTGCATCTAGAATTAACAAGTGGCCAGCATGGAGAAAACTTACAGAATTTGTAAAGATTAAAACACCTAAAGAACAAGAAAAGCTAAAACTACTGGACTGAAATAATCCAAGGAGTTCCTGGGTAAATCTGTTCAATCATTTGGTATTTTTGCCCCCAAGGTCTTACATTTTTAGTCCATTCAATCAATTAAAAATATCCCATAAAACATGAAAAGCTCTTTGGGCTACCTTAAAAGAATGGCATCTCCTTTGAAGCCACCATAATTGAAAGTTAGAAGAGGAAATGACACTTCTGAATCCAGTTTAAAAAAAAAAAGAAGGTATTTTGGGTTTTGTACAGATTAGCATTACACTTCTATATACAGCATTTGGTTCACAATACAAAAATCTACTGGAGTAGTACAAATACAGTAAAATATCTGTCAACTTAATTACCTTTTATCAGCAATTATACACTACATTAATACACTCAGTATTAAGTTTGTGAAAGCAGTATTTTGGATATAGGAAAACAATAACTGAGAATTATGAACTTCCATAGTATTCATGGTAGAAACCCACTACTACTACCAAGAAATGATAGAGTTTAATCACTGGCATGTTTAGCACTAGAATTTACATTTAGCACTCAATTTAATTCATTCTAATAAAACTCACTGAAAATGTATTTTCATGGCAACATCCAGAAAAATTTGCACCTGACTGCAGATTCTTGTATTTACAAAACACAACTGGGCAGGCTAGAAATGTTAAAGTAGCAACAAGCCTCACCACCAGGCTAAATCTTAAATTTCACAAAAGCTGTTAGAGGATAAACATTAAAATTATAGCTTCAAACTCATAGGTGTAACTCCTATTTTACAAAGTTAGCTGTGATTTTAAAGAGAAATAATACCCTTGAAGAACTCTTACTTATTTTTTTATGAGAAAGACAAGCTGCAATTTTTGTCACTATGATATCCTTTTTTCCACTAGTGTCAAGTTAACAGAATTATCCTCATATATTGTGTTTTCAAAAATCATTCTTCGAGCTCTGGTAGCAGAGTTCTGTGATCAGTTTCAAGAGCTCCCTTCTGCCAGATGTCTTGTCCTCTAGTAACAGAGAAAGCTCAGAGATCCTACTGAACTGCGAAACAGGAAGAAAACTTTGTGAGCTGCCTTAACCTAGATAACAGAAACCTATGAAATTTTCATACTAGAGAGGACAAAAATGTACAAAATACATTTTATCTATACATAACTATGGGAACTGACTCAAGAGTTAGTCACTGCTAAGAAATGTACAAAACAACGAACATGAAACTAAAATTATTTTCCTTAAAATAATTTTCAGTTTGGTCCAAACTTGCATTCTGATTTGGAATGTCAAACCTTACCACTCAGCACCCGCTCCTCTTTCTTCCTTTCCAGCAACCATCTGGCTGTTCCCACCTCATGCAAACAGCCATCACTCATCCCTTGCTTTCCTTGTGTGCCTCCAGAGACCGGAATAGCCAGTCTAAAAAAGCTCTGTTCCTTGTGTGTGAGAAAGAGAATAAAGATGGCAGAGAGGATATGAGGAATCTGCTCCTACTGTTTGAGAAGCTGACCCTTCCAGTGCACCGAAGGGTGGACATATTCCTATAAAAAAGTATAGCCCCCAGCAGCCAAAATAGGGCATTTCTGCACCTTCCACAGGGTCTGCCCCAGCTCTGCGCTCCTGTCAGACTGCAGCTGCCAAGCATCATTAACCATTGCCTGCTTCCTCCAGGGAAGACAGAGCCTGGATGGCAGCAAGGCAGGGATCACCTGCAAGGTCATATCATAAATTAATGTGTAACATCAAGGGATCACAATCCTTCTTTTAAAGCAATCTTCTCTTTACATTGATTGCATAAGGTCTATATTTCTGTCTATCTTCCCAACACTCACAACAAATGGACAGATGGCAAGCTACTAACAATTAAGGGCACCAGCATAGATGAAGTGACTTAAATCACATTCTTCAATTATTAGTGTTTTATCAGAATAATTGCATTATTTTATTTTGCACTATTTCCTATTTCTGTAGAAAACAATACTAAATTTGCTTATTTAAAATATAACATTTTCTCTACTAATGTTTTTTTAAACTGGGCTAAATATCATATTACTATTAACACACATTAACAATTCACTCTATGTACTGATTTACATTATTACTGTTTTAGCACCTGGCAAACACTTTTTCTTTCTTATTATAAAATTATGTGTTTAGTAAATAATTAGTTGCTTTTTTTAGCCAGGATCCTACACCAAGCTGCTTCTGGAAGAAACTGGGACATCTTCATTATCTGTACTTTTATTTACTTAGTATCACAAGAACTAGGCAAGGAAAAAATACCAAACCATGTTCTCTATTTAAACACACCTTAATTAATTATCAAAGGAAATACTGCTTGTAGGTAGTGAACTGATTGCTCTAAATGCTGTGATCTCATGGTTTTGAATTTGCAGATCTCAGTCTCTGATGAATATGTGGAATTCATCATTAGATAAAAAAGAGTTGCTTTCTGTGCTTTTTTAACACACAACTAATAATAAACAACACTAAGGACCCAATTATACATTCCAAGTATTTTTGGTCAGATACTTTGTGCAGGTATTAAGTGTTGTTTTTACCTTCTTATTATCCACTGAAGTGTCTGTACCTCATATTTATCTTTTTTCACAAATTCTTTCCTACTAGTTCAAAATTGTCCCAGCACTTTACTGATGAAACCCAAATAAATTTTTACATTTACATTTCCTAGTACATTATCTGCTAGTAACAGGACAGAATAAACAAGAAACTCCTTGCATATATTTGAGCCAACTTATGGCATGAGCCAACTTACTGGATCACCACTCCTTACTTGGGTAATTCCATATAAATCCTCCACTTCCAGCAGCTGCCCCAGGTAAGCAGTTATTCCCCAGTTTTTACTGCAGCCTAAAGAAAGACTAGAAGCAGGGAGCACTGGATCCCTGCTGCTATTCAGCTTTGCAGACTTGCTGCTGCCGCCACTATCAAAGTCTGTTTCACTCTATTATACCTCCACACCTTCAACCAAGTTTGTATTCCCTGGTGTCAAGCCCAAAAGGTAAGGGATGGTTGGGATGAGAAGGGCAAGTATGGACAGGAAAGGAGTCATGTCCTTCCTTTTTCTAAACACAACCTGCATCCTTACCCTTCTGGTTTTAGCCATGGCAAGCAGAAGGTGTAAACCTCATTTGGACAGCAGTTACCCATCAACACCACCGCCTCTGGGGATGCAGCCTAAGTAAAACTTCCTACTCCATAAGGTACTTCCAGCCCAACTGTGGAATTTTTTTTATATTTTTTTTAGCAACCATTTGAAAACTATGATCCATGAGGCTCTGGGGAACAGCAGAAGGAGCTGATGAAGGATAGCAAACCATGCATATAGCAAACCATGACCGGTTGTAACGGTAGTGAATCATTCACTGATTCAACACAATCAGATACATTAGTTCAGAGACAAGCTTGGTAGATTATGCTACACTATACTACTATAAACTGAAGGTAAATATCATACTATATTTTGGCATTCTGAGGCTAGCTAAATGACACCAAGCTTTACAGAAGGAAAATAAATTAGCATTTGGTGGTATTTATTGCTGAACAGCACCATTTTCCATATTAGTCCAACAACAGCCCCTAAGAAATAGCCGTGTTTACTCAGAAAATATGCAAACCTTTTCTGTAAGAAAATACAGCTAAAACTTACTGGGAAGAGTGCCTGAAGGGTACAGTGGAGATGAGAACCCCAAAGAGTTAGACACAGTGCTTGTGACTGTCAGCTTTGCTTTAAGGACATCTGCAGAACCGAGCCGTGCAGCTCTGAAACGCAGTTATTGCAGTTCCAGGACAATTTATTCCAGTGTAGATGTGCACATACAGAAATGGAAACAATCTGCCTTACAGAAAAAGAACTTTCTTTCCCACATAACTACAATCACACCAGGGATTTCACTGTGAAATCCTTTCTTTGGGGGAAAACCCCACCAACCCAAACTACGAAATATGCCTTCCTACTCCTGAATACACCTTAACTAAGACAGAACAATGCCAAAGTTGCACATGGAGTATTAAGATTTGAAGGCAGCTATTTCTATGTTCCATTTCAGATGTGGGAAGACTAAAGAAAACTTATTTTCTCCAAGCTAAAAATGAGACCCCTAGGACAGGGAATGTAAAACGTCATTTAAAGTATTCCCTACTTCAACATAATAGACACTCTATTCTTGATGTAGTTAGCTAGAACATTACAGCAAGGGGGTTAATAAATTTCATACACTTAGAAGTATTAAATGCTCAAGAAGAAGTATTAAATGCTACAACAGCTTTTTTTAATTCCTGATTATTTCCCTGTAGAAAAGAGCCCCCAAGAGCTTGTCATGGGAGACTGTATAGATTATACACAGACTGTGCTGAAATGAACCGAAGCACGGCACCATTCACCATGAGCTGTATGCAACACCTCAACTAACATCAAAACCCACACCTAAGGGACCTAAGGGATCCCTCTGCCATTCTCCTGTAAGCTCATTAATAAATTTACATCCATTACCATCCTGCGTCATATCCAACAGAGCCTTAACATCACCCCAGAAAGGGTGGGTTATGGCAATGCAGAGCACTCATGGTAAGCACATCAAGCTATTTCCAGATCAGAAACACGTTTAAGCACACAATTAGGGCTGTTTTCCTCTGCTGGAACAAAGGACTTGCACAAACCACCCTGGTTTATGCAACTGGCATAAAGGCCTTAGCCTGGATTTTTTAATGATTATTTCCCATCAACAATTATCATTACCCTCAGGGACACTGGGTGGGGGAAATCCAAACCACACCATTCTCATGAACAGATACTTTCCGTGTGGATTGCTGGAATCTTCTTTGTCACTTGTTTTAACATCTATTAGCACCTAAAAATAAGATGTATTTGCTCATACATCACCCGCTAACATATCCTTGGAAGTATTCAAGGCCATCCTGGATGGGGCTCTGAGCAACCTGGTCTAGTGAAAGGTGTCCCTGCTCATGGCTGAAGGGCTGGAACTGGATGGTCTCTGAGGTCCCTTCCAAATCATTCTGTGATTCTATGACGAACAGTAACAGACACTTTCTGAACAACATTATCAGGAAACACAACATCCTTAGAACCTGCTAATCACACTAGATGTCGAAAAATTACAATAACAGTAAATTTTCTGGGTTTTAAGATAAGACCTCTAGGTGAAGGTAAATGAATAAAAATCCCTGACCTCTCCCTCCCCTCAAAAAAAAACAACCCAAAACGACCTTGCAGAGAGCCAACTCACAGCCCAGACTGAGCTGCAGCGAACCCCGCACGATCCAAAGGGAGCAAGCGCCTAAGGAAACAGGGCGCACAAGGTGCCTGGCGCCTGTCCCCGTAAGGGCAGGAGGGATAACACGGCCCGCAAGGATCGCACACGGGCCGGACACCCGCCCGGGCGGGGAGCGGAGGGGAGGGAGCAGAGGAAGGGAAAGAAGCAAGGAAAGAAAGGAGAGGAGGAGAGAGGGAGGAAAGGGGAGAGGGAAGAGGCAGGGAAGGCGGCGGAGAGCGAGGGACGGCGAGCGGCGACCCGAAGGGAAATGGGCGGAGCCTCCCC